>JANHGB010054628.1:0-47934 GCA_026283785.1 Coracopsis vasa
AGCAGAGCAGCGCAACGTCCTTCAAACGTGAAGAACTTAGGCATAATACATTGGTATGCAGACTCTTTTGGAAGTTGATGCCTTTTTACTATGATGTAGCAATATTGTATTTTCAAAATAGTATAGAAATAAAATCCATTTCAAAGACCACCTAATACAGTAATTTTAAAATATAATTAATGAGGCATTTTAATAGACCTTGAGAAAAATTTCTCTACAACTTTGCTTCCTGTTTTAAAGCTCTGTTAGTGCTTGAAAAAAAAAAAGGTTATTGCTGCCTTGAAATTGAGAATCTCACAGATCAGAAGAGCTTGTAATACTGATCCAGAGGTGCACTGTACAGGAGCTAAGACTATGCTTTACACAGGCTCCAAAACTTGGACCTCAAACACCTGGAAGTCCTGGTATTTTCTTCTTTAATTTCTAATGAACATAGGCAACACATTACACTGAGTGGAAAACTTTCCTACACAACCAACAACTAATTAATTTCAGGAAATTTATGGACTATTCACAGGTTATAGAAGTATAGAATTCAAATGGATGGTAAATTGGAGGAACACCTCTTAATCAAAAATTAAAGTCAGTTTGGATAAAAGGCAGTTGTAATATGTTAAGTGTTTTCTACTCTCTATTCTGTTGTTCTTATACAATATTCTTTTACAGCCTAACATACATATCAGCCTATTCAAAGCTTCACCAAATCTTTCCTTTTTACTAGGTAAGGGATGTTCATGCTCAGACCAAACAGTACATGCTAGCGTAGAGACCAGTCATGTTTCTTTCTGCAGAAAGTTTCTCTTAGTAAAAACCATCTATAGCACTGGTGCAATATGTGACTTGAGCTTTAATTTGTATATGACACACCAGAAACATCACAGGCTACAAAAACCCGAATTTTCCAGGTCTGTCAGACTCTTCATAATACAGCAGTGCATGTATTAACACAAGTGCTGGAAAACTCAGTATGCATTTAGTTGGACTGAAAGCAAAACACTGCCCTTCGGGCATTTTACATGGAGACAATTCCATTTCCAAGACTGGAGCTGCCTGGTAGCAGGCTTCTACATGTTTCCCACAGGATGGGAAGAGAAAGGGGAAAAGAAAAGAAAAAAGAAAGAAATAGCATAAGCTAGAACAGATAAAAAAAAAGCATTTTGAGGTACACTCTGTGTTCTTCAGTAGTATCATCTATTGGTAGGGATAATGGTTAGATCTGCAGCCTCTCCAAGCCTCAAATCTACTACTGGTCCATGAAAATGTATAGCAGAACTATACACAAAGAATGGCACATGCCTACATCACCCTTAGGAACAGGGGCTATGTTTAGTTCATTAGGACTTGAAAGAAACATTTAAGATGCCTAGACTGTGCTGCATGGCACAAAAATATTAATATAATTGCTGCAATTGTATAGCACCTGTAATGACCTAAAAGTTATAGAGCAGTTGCTGTTTCTTTTTAGTATCTGTATTCCTGAACTTTGCTATTTCTAATTAAACAGAACATAATAGCTAAGTTTTTCAGTGTGACAGAGGCTACTGTCTGCCACACCATACGCAATTTCTGTTATTAAACTTGCCTTAACCAGAGCTCTGTGACACCATTTGTTGTTGCCTTCTCAGAGCAAGGCTAGCAGTACTAGAAGCACTGGTTTTATAGGACACACGAAGGGACAAGAGAAGCTTCTCCTCCATCAGCTCTGAAATCATTTGCCAAATCCCCATCTTGCTTATACTAGAGAACTCCAGGGGAAAGAAACAAAACAAAACCCACAAATCCCAACAAAATCTATCAAAATGTACACACACACAAAAAATCCCCTCACCTTTTACCTACTGAGACAAGTACTAAGAAAACCAGGCCTAGGCAAGATCTAGCCTCAAATTTCAGGTTTTTAGATATCAAAAGGGCTCACATTGATTAGCTATTTGTCCTGCCTGTGACAAAATGTCCCAAAGCTCACTCTTGCTACTTTACTAAACAGTTATAAATCAATGCTGTCTGCAAAAGCAGGAACAGCAGAGTCCTGGTATTTCCATTTCATTGTGAACTGCAATACATAGTATAAATAGAAATTCTAATTCTTGCAAAATTCAAGGAGGAATTTCAGTCTTTCAGTCTCCATAAGGCAGGAGATAAAAGACTGCGTGCACAGGTACATACACATGAACAAGATGGGGAGTTAATTTAGCCACCTTATAAAGAAATAAAATCCACTTCAGGGGGTTGGGGGTGAGGGATAATTCTGATTTCTATTTTCTGGTGACCAAAAGAATACGGTGGTAGTTATAATACACAAACTGTTTTTTTTTTTAAAGTATACCCTTTTGTTAAACCAGCCCCAAATCTGTGGTTTTAAAGTAAACAACTGAAAGTCAGAAGATGAACCATTCCATTAATCCTAATCAGATTCAATTTTATATGATTATACTGGGAGATAACAGGGATCCATTAAAACCATACCTTTTTTCTTGTGTGATGGAGGAAATGAGAGAACAAACTAGAGAATGGCTTTTACACATGGGCTTAAGACAGCTTATACTTACACTGTAATTCATTGTAACTGCTGCACAGTGTCTCACAGCTCTCTCCAAGAAAAATGCCCTTCAGTAACTAGTTGATGAAGCTATACTATCCTGGATCCTAAAAGTGTCCCAGGTAATCTCAGTATCAGTGGCTAGTAAGTCCAGATAAAAATACTATCCAACACCACATACTTTCACTTCAATTTGTCATCTTTCAGCCTATAGACCACCTTTATCTCAAAAAGCAATGATGTACTTTAGCTTTTTCAGAAGTTGTACCATTTAACCCATGGGTTAAGTAGACTCCAAAGTAAACTGCAAACAACAAAACAAGAAAAATATGTTACCCCTTTTCACAAGAGAACTCTACTTGCTGAGCAGTACCAATGAAGAAATTGGGGCTTTGAAAGCAGGGATTTTGGATGCAGATATGAAAAGCAGCAGGATCTTGCTCTCTCGCATGGCATTTTGAAATGTATGCATGTCATCAATTGCTCAGTTGTGATTTCTGTCCCAGTAAGAGAAAGACAGGGAACTGTCATGCCAGAAAGTTTCTTCTCATGGCATTGAGTCAATACTCACTGACGTTTATAGGACTTAGACTAAGCCACAGCTGTGTCCTGTTACAAAACAGGACCATAGGAGCCTTCCAGGCACAGTCACATTCCCTCCTACTACCATCGCTTCAGCACAGGGCTCCTGAAACCTTATTCCACGCAGAGCTACAGGTTATAATGTTACACACACCAAACCTCAAGTCGCTATCCAGATTAGGCATGCTTAATTCAGTCCCAAACTTAAGTGTTTACTGAATATTTCGTAGCTTCACCTACGGTTTACCAGGAGTTCGTCTATCACCCTAAGCACACGGATTGCCTTTAGAACCTCGAAAGCCTTATGTTGCTGCTTCTGTACTGGGATGCAAGGACCTTTTCTGCATCAGATTTGAGCTCAGAGCAAGCTCAAACCAGAGCCACTGAGATTCCCCTGACCTGTCCTGAAACTGGGCTGGGTTTGTATACTGACGTGTACTCACGACTGGAAGCAACCTTCAGTCAAAACCAAATGAATTTGTGAAAAATGACAGCACAACTCAGCACGGCTTCATCTGGGGGATGATTACAAGAAGTCTGCACAGCTCCAGTACTCTAGTGATGGTAGATTTTAAAAACACTGCTTATATGAAAATAATCGCTATCTGCACTTAACATTTTTCAGTATAATTGAGAAATTATTCCTAAGGTAACTACTATTATTACATGTAACTCACTGCTACATCATTTTTCTTCATTCTTCAGATTAATAGACCCTGGTGTTTGTTGCCTTTTTAAAAATGAAAAACTGAAATAATTACAGTTTTCTTTAATGAAGGGACAAACAAACTAGGTATAAGTCATCTCATTACAAGAAATAAGGCTATTCACATTCTTAAAGTCAGGTTCTAAAGTACTCTCTTGAATGGAAGACTTAAATCACCAAATATGTACTTTCTGTGTTCATTACTTTCAAAAACAAACAAAATAAACTGCTCATCTTGCACAGTGCCTGTAAAACAGACAAATTCCATCCTGCAGAAGTTTCCTAGGAAACCAGAGAAGGCTCAAAGAAATACAGAGCAGCTGGAAAAAGAAAAAAATACTTAAGTGCTCCATATCCATCAGTTTTAAAACCATGAGAAAGATACTACAAGCAAAAATTAGAGCAGCACAATTCACACTGGTTGGCCCTTACATTCTTTGTAAAGGCAAACATGTGCAGCCTGAAGAAATCAAGATTAAACTCTTCTCTCACCATCATCCCACCCTGCCCCCAAAAATACAACTGAAAAATGCAAAAAATGTGAACATTTTGATAGAATGTGGTAAAGCTGCAGAATTTTGGTCTGTACACGTAAAGGATGGCCAACCCCTCAGAGAGGTGGGCTTACTGAAACCTAACAGCAAGCAACAGTTTATGTGATTTACTGCCTGCAGATTTCTTTGCAGAGAAGCTAGATTCCACTACTAAAACTTCTGAAGCTATTCAACATGAAGATCCATGCAACTCAAGAAATGTATTATAAGCACAATGACTCAGTATGTATATTACAGTAGTACCCTAAGGCTCCATTTGAGATCAAGGATGCTTTGTGTTCAGCACTGCACAAATTCATAGGAAGGCCCTGCACTTTACAGTAACAACATAAAATCAAAGCAAGCCCAAGCCACTCAATCTCAGTATCCAGGTTTAGATAAAATTTTCTAACACCACAGCAAGCGTTTCAACAAAATAAAAAAAGGAAAAAAACAAAATAAGACAAAAAAGGAAAAACAGGTAAAGAGCAATTTACCTAACTTCAGTCCTAATTTCTGAAGTAGGCTTCCAGCACTCTGCCAGTGATCAGTATAATTCCAAGATTCAGTGTTGTCACAGCAGCCATAATGTTGTGTTGGCTCTTCCTTCCCCACATGGCTCCATTTTCCATGTTATGCTTTGCTTGTTGCCAGGCTTGATGCTTTTTATATCAGGTTCTTCCCTTCCTTCGTTACCAACACACGTTCCAGTATTTTCTGACTCTTGCCAAAGCAAGCATTGAAACATCTGGAAATCATCCTCCATTACTTTCACCAGTGAGATGCATCTGCCTTGCAATGTATTTCCCATACAGTGGGAATGTCTGATGTCTTAAAACTTCACATTTTATATATCTATGTGTGTATGTATCTTTAAAATGCACTACATATATCTAACACTCTATATATTACACTACTCTAAAATTTAACATGCAGTAAGTTACAAACACACATGAATTTCTTTCAGAAATTTAAGCATGTATACTTTACAGCCCAAAACATTCCTGATTTGGGAGAGCTCTAAATTACAGATATTTAAAATCAATATGGTGCAATACATTACATTCAGCATTTATTATCTTTCTAGTGCATGGAATTTGAAATTGAAAAATATTACTTTTCCCCCCTAAGTTTCCTAGGCTAGGGGAACAAAAAAAAAAAGCACATTTAATGAACAAGATGACATTTCAGATGTAAAACTGAGAGTCTTTTGTATGATCTGCCTGTAACGATGACATTGAAATGCTAAGATTTGAATATTAGGTCTATGAGAGTCTTAGCTGTGTCTTCAGAAGCTGTTGCCATATGCATTCCCCTTCACTACACAGAACAACTCAAATTGTTTTTAAAGGTTCAGTTTTATATAATGTAGGAGGGATAACAAATTAGATGTTGTGTGTTGGAAGATACAACGTATGCATAATGGAACAACTCTGTCTCGTAAGCCCTTTGTCAAAACTTGCTTTAATGCCTCACAAGCCAAAGGAAACCTCATCAAGGCTGATATATAGCATGTGAAAATCTCTTGCATGTTGCACAGAGCCAGCGGCTCTTCGAGAGGTACAAGCTCCCCCTCACACCCAATGCTGCTCTGGAAGTTCCTGCCTCTCTTGCTTCCCTTCCTCTTCCTGTATATTTCTTTACAAAGTCCTACTACATGATAAAGAATAGCATCCTTAGTTTTAGCTCCCTCTCTGCTGTTACCACCACTTTAGCCTACAATTTTTAAAGACAATTCTCTTCCTGCTATTTCTTACCCATATTTTTACACAGAGGGCAAGTACTTAATTCCTCATTCTCATCTGCAAATTTCATTAAAAACTTGTTTCTTTCCTGAACTAGATTACAGAAGACTGATTGTGAAACCACAAGATTTCATCCATAATAAGGACTCCTAATCATGTTCCTGTATTTGTTTTTCCCACCTCTCATAACAGCAACATTCAAGTCAATACTAACTTTAAGATTTCATGAGACAGTGAACTAAACGCTTTACTAGCAGTCAGATGTTTTTACATCAACACAGCATTAAGACATCAAACAACAGCCTTTCAAAATTATTGGGGGGGGAACTCTGTAATGTTTTTCCTCTGTAACAACTGCTGTGTAATTTATAATTCAACAATACACACAACGAGTGATGTTAAAATTCTCCCTTAAATGACACAGAGGTGCTACCATCTGCATGTCTGATCCCCAAAATATTTTTGAAAGATCTGTTCGTATCTCTAAAGACCTGAAGTTTAATAGGTTTTCAAACTTCTTGATGAATAAATCATGAATAATTTATTATAATAAATTACGTTTCCTTGTAGAAATAATACCTGATAGCTAAAGACACCTTCAGCCAGATCAGTATCAGCAGCCATACTGTTAGGCAATGTTAAGCCAGGACAACCATAGAACCACACCATGTTTTACTAGCTAGAGCCCTCAATGGTTAATCTCAGCTTTGCTTGATTTAGTTGGTAGGCTTCTATATGCCTGATCACAGAAACACAGCGAATGCTCTCCTTTCTTGACATTTATTTCTTGTGCAAAGCACCACCACCACTTGGACAGAAACACATGTGAACATAAGTGATGTTTTGTGATGGGAAGAGAAATTTAATTTAGGGTAGCTAGATACCACTACAGTAGCACTGATGGCTTAAACCTAATCATATATTCTATCCAAATATCCATATTCCAAGAGATTTCAACTACTTATCTCAACAATGTGCCATGGGATGCTGTTGTCCAACCACTGAACTTGTCAGGCTCAGTAATTGGAAAACTTGGAAAAATCACAACACTTTAAAACAGGCAGAAAATAAGACAAAAATAATTATCATAGGATAGCAATCATTATGGTATTACATCACATTTTCATTAGACCAAAAGACTTGGTAGAACCCTGTAAAGAAAATATTAGTGAACAGCTGAGTGGAAAACAAGCCATCACGCACACACAGCTTCTGTTCACTGCTTCTGTTTTAATTTTTTCCTTAAACACTTTTTCTTGACCTACTGGGACATTTATCAAGACAGAAAATAGAAAAGAAAATTATTAAATACCAATCAAGGTCTTCCATGCTTTCCTGGAAGAGAAAGGACTGCTTTAAACAAAACCCTCAGCACAACCTCTGAGGTTTATTCTTGTAATACAGCTAACCAACAAGAGGTAACAGTTTTCAAATGAGGAACAATTTATTCCTGGCTTTTAGCTTGTATTTCGTTAACATTTCAACATGCTGTATTAATCCTGGAACAATTGGGCCAGGACAGACTCATGATGATACCTTTTACCTCCCCCCTTAATCTTTTCCTGCACTACAATGTCATTGTGTCTTTAATCCTTCACTTCAGACGGTCAGCATGCAGGAGGATGCTGGCAAGCATTTCATGACTGAGGAGTATTTGGAGAAGATACTGTATGGACCTTCTCAGCCAGACATCTACTGCACAGCAGGGAACAGGCCTCAGTGAGACAGTTTACTCTTCTGTTCCTATTCTAAATGAGTTCACGTCCAAAACTCTGAATTCCTGCCAGCAGTATCAGAGTCACTGCTTGTGTTTCTGTTCAGCCACATTATCCAAAGAAAAGGGGCACAGAGATTCAAATTAATTCTTTCGTCCTCCCATGCTACCATTACATAGTCCAAAGGCTATAAATGAAAACAAGTGAAGACACAAAACACTGTGGAATTTTTCCAGTATAAACCGAACTCCATTATATCATTCTCCCAACTGTACTATTTACACAAAGCTGCAGAAAAATACAAATTCTCCAAAACTCCAATTGACTTTCAGCTGGCAGCAGCATGGCCAAGGAACAACCTCAGACCAGTTCTCCAAAGACAAGACCTGTCTTCAACAGCTAATAAAACCAGAATCCCAAGGGTCTGCATTGAATAGAGTCCCTGTACAGAGAGCATCCCACCGCTGGCCCTCTGACAATCGTTCTTAGTCTTCGTGCTTATATAACACATGACCTTCCCGCAGCAAAAGCGGGTGAGATAGTGGGATAATGGAATTGGTTCTCACTACAAGAATAAAGGCCAGCACAGCAGGCTATGAAAAATGTATGTTGCTTACTAAGAAGATAATTGTAAGCTACGGTTTGGATATTTTAATTGCCACAGCACCAAGGGCTTATCAGCAACCAGAGCTTCCTACATGCTATTCTTTTCATAACCATAAATCAACTTAGAAAATAAGAATTTATAGGAACAAATTGGTGTGACACTTCCTTTGGACAGTATCACTCTTTTATTCTTTCTGGTAGTTCAGCAACAGCCCTAACTCTTCAAATTTCTCAGAATTAAGTCAGGAAAAGCACAAATTGCAGAACATAATCTGTGATAAAAACTGTAGAGAAAAGCTGTAAATTGTGCACAAAATACATTGATTAAAGATGTAAACAGTACACAATGTTACTTGATGTACCTCCCAAAGTGTTGCGTGACTTATAAGCCATTTTTCTCCAGCTTTAAAGTACCTGCTTTCTTAAGTAACTGAAGAAGACTTACTTAATACTACTAGAAGAAACACATTTTCCTCATTCCCTTCTCATTATGCTTTCAATTGATGCATCAAACATTAAAGTTCAAATTACACCCAACCTTCCTCATGTGATGGACTCAGCAAAGCTTTCGAAGGGCAGTTTAACAAGGTAGGTCTGTCGCAGCCTGGGATTTGAGACAGAGAGTGCAATAATCTTTCCTCATGCTCTGAAAGTTCAAACTCCAAGAAGCCTTTGTCAAAAAAATTGAATTCCATGTTAATCTGATTTATTCATTTTACTCTAAAAATTACTTGGTTTTGCCCTGTGCATTAGATCAAGAATAGGTTCTACTGTCTATAAAATAAGTTGAAGTGCAAACGCAGTCTCTCATCTCCAACCCAAGTGAGAATCCATCGGACTGGCACTTTTTTTTTCGAGGAAAACCCCCCAACTATATCACCAGAACTGTACACAAAAATGTGCAGGGTCACAAAGACAAACATGGATGAAACAATCAGTGTACATATAAGGACAGACCACATGTCTCCAGCTGGAATTTCGACTATTTTTTCATTATTACTTTATTGGTTTTTGGCATTGAGTTCATTGCCTTTCTCTGTATATGGAAAAATACTTGCACACAGGCCATGAACATCTGCTCAGTTTTTCTAGAAGATCATAGCATTACATGAAGGTCTGCCTTTGGAATTTCTGCTTCCCCACACGTACACACAAGATTCCCTGTGTTTCTTTTCCCACAAAACACCAAAAACCGAATAATGTGGCAAGATGAACAGTTCTCATTCTAACCACAGAAAAATCATATCACTTCCTTTTAACCCAGATAGAAATAGTAAATACCACTTAAACAGCAGGAGGTGTTCTTAAGCAGGGTTTTGGTGGACAGTTGTTTTTAATGAAAACGTCTGAAGAGTTAAACAAATTAAAAAGGCCTATTTTTATGTCAACTGTTAAACAGGACCAATCATGCAACGTTTTACATGAACAAATCAACCCAACAGAACGTTATCATACTGAAAAAAGTTACAAAGATGAAAGGACTTCACCAAGAAATGAAGTGTGAGCGTGCCAAAACATGAATGAGAGCATGAAATGACCATTTGGTTTCTATGGGAATAATCTATAGTTGTAAACACTGTGGGGAAAAAAATGCCTGCACTAACAACCACAGCATGCAATTATTCTTCAACCACAAAGTATGTTCTAAAAAAACCCAAGCTAACGTGGACAGTTTAACATGATCCTCAGTTCTATGTATTCCACGATTTTGAGCAGAAGTTTGCTCAATCTGAGCAGGAGGATTCTTCTTGAGAGCTGTTCTTGTGGAAATTTCTGTATAGAGTCTCCTTCCCACACTTTTACAGGCAGGGAAGGCAACCACAAATATTCTAAAGTCATGAGTCAGTCCCCAAAGAACTATGATATTTTTTCTAATACATAATTGATTCTCATTTTTTGCTTTTTTAGTGCTATAATCATTCCTACTTTCAAGTTATTTGCTATGAATAGACACACAAACTGATACCTACATGTATGCACACACACATTCATGTTTTCTCACTAAGAAAACAGAGGTACATATGCAACTGAATGATCTTGAGATCTGGAACTTTGTGGGGACTAATCAAGTACAGGAGAACCAGCTGCTGAGGTCCAGTCAGCATCAGTTTATGAAAGGTAGATTACTGCCTGACTTAACCTGATCTTCTCTAGCAAGGTGATCCACTTAGTGGATGAGGAGAAAGCTACGGATTTTGTCTATCTAGACTTTAGTAAAGGCTTTGACACCATTTCCCACAGCAATATCCTGGAGAAAATGGCTGCTCATGGCTTGGATGGGAACACTCTTCACTGGGTAAAAAAAATGGCTGGGTGGCCAGGCCTAAAAAGTGGTGGTGAGTGGAGTTAGATCCAGCTGGTAGCCAGTCACAAGTAATGTTCCCCAGGGCTCAGTATTGGGACCAGTTCTATTTAATATCTTTATCAATGATCTGGAGAGGGGATTGAGTGCACCCTTCGTAAGTTTGCAGATAACACCAAGGTGGCTGGGAGTTTTGATCTGCCAAAGGACAGGAAGGCTCTGCAGAGGGATCTCAATGGGCTGTATCAATGGGCTGAGGCCAGTTGTAGAAGTTTCAACAAGGCTAAGGGCCAGGTCCTTCACCTGGACCACAACAACCCCATGCAACCCCTCAGGCTTGGGAAGAGTGGCTGGAAAGCTGCCCAGTGGAAAATGACCTGGGAGTGCTGGTCAACAGCCTGCAAAACACGAGTCATCATGTTTAGCTGCAACATGAGTGTGCCCACAGGTGGGTAAGAAGAGAAACAGCACCCAAGCTTGTATGAGACATAGTGTGGCCAGCAGGACTAGTGAAGCGATCGTCCCCCTATACTCAGCACTGGTGAGGCTGCAGCTTGAATACTGTGTTAAGTTCCAAGAGAGAAATTGAGATGCTGGAGTGTGTCCAGAGAAGGAACAGGAAGCTGGTGAAGGGTCTAGAGAACAATTCTTGTGAGGAGCAGCTGAAAGGACTGGGGTTGTCTGACTGGAAAAGAGGAGGCTCAAGGGAGACCTCATCACTCTCTAAAACTGCCCGAAAGGAGGTTGTAGTGAGGTGAGTGTTAGTCTCTGCTCCCAAGAAATGAGCAATGGGACAAGAGGAAACAGCCTCAAGTTGCTCCAGGGGAGGTTTACATTGGGTACTAGGAAAAACTTCACTGAGAGGATTGTCAAGCACAGGAACAGACTGCCCAGGGAGGTGGCTGAATTACCATCCCTGGAGGTACTTAAAAGACGTATAGATGTGGTGCTTAGGGACATGGTTTAGTGGTGGATTTGGCAATGCTAGGCTAATGGTTAAACTCAATTTTAAAAGGTGTTTTCCAACCTATACTTTCCTCAATAATTTCCTTACCTCCTCATAGCTAGAGAGGACTTTCCCACGCCATCATATTCCCCACAGTGACAAGACTGCAATGTAGTAACCTCTTTTCTCCCTAAAGACAATGTCTCTAATATTAGTGAGGGATAACAGATATATTTAATAGCCCCCATGCAATCATGTGAGCTCTTTCTGTCTCCTTTAAGGCCAGTTAATTCTCTTCCCTTTGCATGGTCTCCAGACAAAGTGGAAGTCCTCAAGAAATCAAAGGTGGCAAAGGGGATCATTAATTCAAATTGAATGACTGTTGTTTGGTTTTGTTTGCTCACATTGTCAAACAAGGCAAATTAGATACTTTTAAATCAATACCAGAGCTTGCACAGCTAAAGTATGGCTAACACCACAGGAGTGGAACAGGGAAGGATAAATCACCACAAAATTCAGAGACAAGGATGTGTTGCAGAAACTGATGAGAACCTAAAGGTAAGTATAGGATTGCAGTGAGAAATACAGGAGATGGTGGCAATTGACCATCATTGCCATGCCCATGTAGAATTTGCACAGACAAATCCTCTCAAATGAGGCAACTCCCACAATTTCAGCTTTGATTCAAGTTTTCCACTGAAGGTGTGTGTCTAAGTTTTAACTTTTTGCAGAATCACATTTACACTCACAAGTGGATGGTAAAGTGGATCCAGAAGCATACACTGCTTCTACTAGTACTTTCCTCTATCCTGAATCCTAAGGAAAGAAGAAAGATTATACACTGTGTGGAAATCCCTACACCAAAGGTTCGGGGCTTCTAAGCATTCCATGCTTATACAGCACAATTTCAGCCATCTCCTGGGCACTTTTTGGCCCCACTGCATTTCTAAACTATTCTGGGCCTCTACACAGAAATTAAAACCAGGATCTTTTAGCCTTTCTAGGATTTTGCAGTGCTGACTTTATTCCTAAATAGCTTTTAAATAGGCATATTTTAAACAGCTAGTCTCAAAATGACCAATTTTGTTGTCCAAGGTTTGAAAGTGTCTGGTTTTTCCAGAGTTTTATGTGCATTTTAAGTGCATTTACACAGCACTACCAGCCAAGTGCTCTTGAGCAAAACAGATCAATGTGCAAAGGTTCCAAGAGAAAAAAAAAATGAATATAGAAACTGGCATTACTTAAAAGCACAGTAATGGTAAGTGCCAAAAGAAAAAAAAAATAAAATGGTTGAAGTATTACAATCCTTTCATCAATTTTTTTAAACCATTTTGCCTGATTATATTCAACTTATCAATATCACTGACCCTTAATGTGATAAATTCTGTAACATACTCCTGCAAACACTATTTATTCCTCTGTGGCTGAGGTTAGCAACCAGTACTTAACTTTTCTGGTTTTTACCAGCCATGAGAAATGGCTGGTAAAACATTGTTTCCCCAGATACCTCCAATATTTATCACAGCACCTATATTCAAGTGACAAATCTGACCAACTGAATGGACCAAAGGAAGCAGCCGTACAGGCAGAATCACCTGCACAGTGATACAGTGTACACTGATGTTAGACCTGTGCATAAGTACTAAACCCAAGACAAAAGGGTAAAACCCTGCCCATTCTGCAGCAGTTGTGGGCTTTATTCAGGAACTAAAAAAACAGAATTTTTCAGGCAATTGCCTTTTTCAGGCAATTAAACCAGACCAATGTGCAGGTTGTACCCCCTCCTCCTACCTCACTGTGCACCATCCCTCCCAACTCACTCAAGTAGCTTTGGGATTTGGTGGGGGGTTTTAATACAATGAACACTGGAGAAAGGAGCCTCATCATATGTATGGTAGACAAAAGCTATTACACCCTGAAACAGCAACATGAGTAAGTGAAGTAAGTGCAAACAGATGTCACTAATTTATAACAATGTATTTTGCTTTCTGCCTTACCACGCACCTCTCAGTTTTCTCAGCCAGCAACATATGGGGAGTAGTCAATGCTTTCACAACTGTTGTCTTTGATAGTACACGTAACTGAAAAATGCATAATATATGCTTCCCTTTATGGCAAGTGTATGAATTACACTCCCAAGGTCACACGAAGTGCCCTCTCTGTGGGACTCCTTACACAGCTGTGCATAGGACACAAGTAGAACACGAGTTTCAGAGTTATCGCACTGGTTTATTCATCAGGCTTTGACTCCTCCTCACTTGCTGCTTACTGCCAAATAAGTTCAGTTACAAAAAAAAAAAAAAAAACAAAACCCAAAAAAAACCAACCATCCAAACTCTTGAAAATACGCGATAACTGCAAACTGTTTGGCAGGGTAAAGCACTAGTGTCTTTGTTGGGCATCTGCAAAAGAAGGCAGCGTTACACAGGAGAAGCCTAGGAAGTACGTCGGGAGAACAACAGCCACCGCCCGTCCCGCAGCCAGGCTGCTCGCACTGCAAGAAAGCGATAGTCCCTGCGCATTCTCTTCACCATCACTCTCAATCCACTAAACCATGTTAGATCAAACCTGCTCTCAAGCAGCCACAGAGAGCTCAGGTTGCGGGGACAGGTACACCGCTCGCCAGCCCTCCTGCGCTCTCTGAGCTCGCCGCGGCCCCAGGGAGCCCGCCCGGCACCCCGCGCCCCGGGGCATCCGGCAGCCCCGCCAACACGGGGCAGGGAGGGAGACAGGGAACGGGACGAGGAGGAAAAGGGGGAAATAACACAAGAAAAGTTAGGAAAGCAGCAGAAAGGAGGAAGGGAAATGCACGTTTCCGTACTTCTCTAAAACAAAGAATGTGATAAAGCAGATGTAGTTGAGTGTAAACGGCTCCGCCCTGCGAAGCTTATACGTTTAGTCCTCCCCGACTCTCCCAGCCGCCCCGCAGCCCGCCCTCAGCCCCGTCCCGAGCGCTTTCTTTTGTTGCGAACGTCCCGCTCGCCCCGGCCCCCATCCGCGCCCCAAACCCAGCTCCTAATGCCTCCCTCTGCCTCCGGTCAGAAGCACAACGAACAAACCTCTTTGCCCCCTCCTCAGTATGTAAAAGTCTTGTTACTCCTGTACCGCATAGGTTTTCCATTTCACCTATTATCGAGATCGCACATGAAGCACACTCCGTGCTAAGAGTGAGAATTATCGGGGTTATTTTTAGAAGGGGGAGTGAAACTCACCACCGTCGTATTCTTCCTCTTCTTGCGCTTTTATGGTTACAAATCGGCCTAATAAAGCAGCCAGGATGAAAAAAGTTCTCGTTTGTACCCAGACTGCCATCATGCCTTGGTATCAGGCATGTATCCTCCTGGGCAGCAAAAAAGTGGAGAAACGTGAGGTTATTTTAGCACCATGAAGCCAGCCAGGGAGCCTTTCTGCCGTTCAGCATCAGTTCCAGAACAAAGTCTGCGAGCACTCTTTTTCAGCACCAGCTCCAGCGCAGTCTGCAAACACTCCTTTCAGGGGATGCAGCTTTAAATAGGAAGAATGCTGCCTCCACTCCTCTTCCTGCCCCTTTTCAGCTCGTTCAGGCTCCTAATCATCCACTCCCTGACAAGCAACAGCCTGATTGATGGTAAAGAACCGAATCAGAGCTGACTTCTCTCTTTCTTGAGCTTTTCTCTTTACGAGTACACTTGCAGGGTACTTTCCTGCTGCTGTTAGTGCATGTGCTGTGTCAGGACCACTTAGTAAGAAAGCAAAAGCATAGTTCCGTAAGAAGCTGTCAGGAAGAGAAAGCCTGGCTTTTAAATCACCCAGTCCATACCTCCTGGGAAGGGAGGGTATCACCCCGTTTGGAGCCGGCTGCCTTATTAGGAACGTGATCCCTTCCAGCTTGCCGAGAGGAGGATTTTCTCCTCTGTTTTGATAACTGCTCCCTGTCTCGCTGTAACTGTATTATCAAACGGGACTCCAGTCCCTTGAGAGGGGCCGCAGAGCTACACAGGCAGTTTGTTCCAGGAACCTGTGGATAACCTCCTAATCCTTCCAAAGTGAAGGTTTGACTCAGGTTAATTCTTCTTTCTTGAATACTCTTTACTTAAATGCTTAGTGTGCTCAGTGTTCACTGTCCTGCCAGTTGGGAAGACTACTGCAAATCTGTGGAAGATGCTGTACACTTCTAACACCAGAATGACAATCTGAACTATCCAATTACCTGCTTTTCTCCAAGGCTCTCCGCCTTTGTTCCCTGAAAACTGGAAACCTACCTGGGGCCCAGCCTAGCATTTAGCCCTTAACGATGTTCCTTAATTAGCATTCTAGTGTTGGCACTAAGTTGATCTCTCTTTTGTGGATCATTTGCAACTGGGAGCAGGATGCTAGCCTTTTTTTCTTTCCATGGTGTTTATGGTCTGCAGAAAGGAAGCTCAATCGCTATTCTCCATATTTGCTAAGAATGGGGTTGCCTATACCTGCTGCAGGGAAATACAGATTCATCTGCTGGAAGGTTTTCTAACGTTCAGCCATTTCAGCTTGAGAACAGTTCCATTCGAAGTGGATATGGTGAGAAGTAAACCTCTTTGCCTGGATTTAGGCACATTGGAAACAGTTATCTCTGCACGATTTAGCACTTCTCAGTGATGCAGAATGCTAAAGCCTGTGAAGATTTTTTCTGTCTCTTCAAAGGAGTAGCATGCGCAGAAGAAAGGTAACCCAGAAAATGCACTACAATGCTAAACCAAAACTACCTTAATAGCAAAACCAAAGATTAATGTAAAACTATGCTGAAAAAGGAAAAACCCAAAATTCCCTGCTCTCTTGCACCATGCAGTCTTCACTCAGCAATCTTAAACTCATACAGAGTTTCATTGCAGGAGTGTAGTATCCGACAGTCCCTGTTGCTTGAGAGCAGTAACTCTCTGAAAGAGAAATTTTGAAGCTCTGCAAGCCACTACAAATGAGAAGCAATCATAATCATTGTAAGTATCCCTTGAGAAACTCGGAACTGGAAATCAAAAGTTAATATTTGTCAACCTGCCCAGTCATAGCTGAAGCTCTGTTTTGACAGATTCATGAGTACTAGCCCTGGTTTGCTAGTCTCCAAAGTCTTATGTTTTAGATGTTATACTTCAGCAGAACCCTAGGAAATCTCCCTTGGATAGGTGATATTATGTGATGCTGGCTAGAAACATCAGGTGCTTTAGATGATATATTTAGTTTAGAACTAGATCTGACCTTTGCACTGTTCCATGTGCTCATTAGTTATGAGAGAGCAGCAAACAAGAAAGCTTACAGCCATAACCCAGTGCACTGCCATTGCTAAATCATCATATGAAACTGTACTATGCAAAATCACTGCATACATTAGAAAAGGAAAATGACACATTTTTAAAAACCACACTACTCAAGGCTTCTCGCAGTGAGAGGCAACCTGTCACAGTAATATGTACAGAAATCAGTTATTTAAGAGGAGGTAGGATGAGAATATGGACAGTGTTCTGAAAAGTCTCCCCTGCTCCTTGATGAAGAGCTATTACAACAGGTATGTAGGTGTTTCTGAACTATATGCTACTAACTGAGGGGATTTATGTGAAACTTCTTATAATAAAGTTGACGACTGCTCAGAGAACTCACAGCTTAAAGTCCTCTATGGAGCCTTGGGGAAGCTACAGTGAAACCACAGGGAATTCCACAGAATCATAGGAACGGCCACACACTGGTAAAACTTGCCTTTATAGTTGCTAACTTTGTCCTCAAAATTAGATAACAAGTGCTGATACTTATTTCCCCACATCTTATGTCTGCATCAGTTTGGTAAATTCTTACTGTATTCACAGCAAGAACAAGGCTTACAATCGTCATCTCTTCTAGCCTCCAAGACAAACATCAGAACAAGAACAGTATAGAATTATGGTGACACATTTTTTCCTCAAACAGCTTTTTGAGAAAAAAATCAGAACCATCCCTTTTACCATCTTCAACGGAACTTCTGTTCTGAGGACTCAGATTTTCAAAGGTACCTTCTGCCATTTCAAGCCTAGTCTCTTCTTTGGAGAGATTCCTACAGCTATATTTAAAAGTTGCCTTTCAAATCTATTTCTGCCTTGGTGTCACCAACAAATTATGCCATATAACTAAACCAGATGCACAACAGAATAGAAAAGGATGTTAAACCGCTTAGTGAAGCCATCTCCTTATGCCTCCTTATACATACTTCTTTTCATCATGAATCTACATTTAAAGAGGTTTTCAATTTTATTGCAAGCATCATAAGTAGTCATTGAGTCCATCATTTTTCATTTAAACAAATTTATTTCTAGGCCTAAGCTATTTGATAGCATCACATTGGATACGAGTGATAGAAATTCTTTACTTAGCAGCACTGTAAACAGAATCAGGCTAAACAATAAAGAGTGGGCAGATAAATAATTCCAAGTATGCTCAGTGTCACCTCCCCCCTCCTCCTCTCAAAAGGAGAGAAACCAACATTGCATAGAATACTACTATATATTTATGCAGCAAATTTTCTCCACTTTTGCCATAGATTTTAGGATTCCGTAAGAACAGAGGAATGTGGAATATAGCAAACTAGCCTAAGGTCATACATTCAATAGAAGTAAAGCCAGATAAAGACTTTTTGGAGCTCATTTCTCTTCTGTGCCAAGGAAAACTTATACAAGCTAAAAATTACTTGGGAGGAGAATCCAGGGCTGTGACTTCTGGAGTCAATGCACCTTCAATCTACAATTGTTATACATTATGCTTAGATTATGTAACAAACCCAAATTTAGTAGGAGTGGTAGGACCAACTACTGTCCTCTTTGTCTAGTACATCTCAGTAGAGGAATAGATATGGAAATGCAGAACACAAAACCAGTCTCTTTCTACCAGCAGGAGATACTTTGAAACCGGGACAGTCCCAGCTACCAGTTTGTGACTGATTTCTGACTCCCAGAAGATGAAAAAGTGATATGACAAAAAGAACACTTTCTAATAGAATCGTAGAATACTTTGGGTTGGAAATGACCTTTAAAAGTCATCTCATCTCACCTCATCTCATCCAACCCAAGCCCCTGCCTTCAATAAAACAGGGCCATCTTCAACTAGATCAGGTTGCTCACAGCCCTATCCAACCTGACCTTGAATATTTCCAGGGATGGGGCATCTACCAAGTATTTCACCACCCTCACTGTAAAACATTTCTTCCTTCTACCTAGTCTGGATCTCCCCTCTTCTATTTTAAAACCATTACCACTTGTCCTATCACAACACGCCCTGCTAGAAAGTCTTTTTTATAAGCCCCCTTTAAGTACTGAAAGGCCACAAAAAGGTCTCCCTGGTGCCTTCTCTTCTCCAGGCTGAACAACCCCAACTCTCTCAGCCTTTCCTCATAGGATAAGTGTTTCATGCTCCACACTAAATCAATCAGATGCTTTAAAGTTTGAAAGGTCTTTTTATCAAATGAAGGGAAAGAACAAAACAAAAGCAAAATCTTCACACAAAAGCAGCGTGTGCTCCTTTATGATATCCTCTAAAAACTCTTCATGAAACGACAGCTGTCCCCAAAGCTAGGACACTCCAAGAAATGTGAAGCTACAGTACTTTGAAAACAACTAATATCCAGTCTGTTGATGTCAATTCCTATATTTTAGCCAATAAGTAGGGACTGTATGTTACCTGACCTAAAAATCGTGTGAAATTCAAAGTTATTCAAAAGTCAAAGAGTAATAGATAAAGCTAGGGAATGCTATTGGGTAATTGTGGGGACTCAGAAATATATTTAAATATAATTCACAAGCTTACACCTTTCAGAATCTTCAAGACAGGCCAGAAAACCCAAAGAATTACTAGACAAGGATGCTTCAGAGCATGCATACATATGAGTAATTAAAATTCCTATATCCATGAGGGTCTCTCTTCAATAGAGTTTAGTGACCTTTCACACTGTTACATACAGTGTGACAGTGCTCCTGTTTTGAATTAGCATGTACCAAGCTGACAAAAAAATGCCTTCATATACATGACCATGCTATCTGCTACAAGTAAGATCCTGGACTGGTCTTTCAGCAGCAATAGGAAGTCAGTGGGATCACAGAAACTGAGAAGAAGCTGTACTTGAATTCAAAAGGTATTTGTTAAAAAACAAGCAAGATTTTTAAAAGCAATGCTGTTTCACCAGAATGAGCTTAAGTAATTCTGAGAGTTGCTACCAAATTTTATATAGGCAGTTCAATCCGTGGTAAGCGCTGTTTGAAATTTCCACCTTGTATGAGTTCTTCGATCACACAGTTTTAAAAAATAATAATAAAAAAGAAGCAAATTGACATATCACATTTTTTAGTACAAGAATATAGTCCACATAAAACGTTTTACTCTTATTTCTTAGAATTAAACACCAAAATGAACACAATTGAAATCATATGTGAGAGAAAAATACTTACTTTCCTTTGAAGTGTGTTCACTTTGCACTTTTAAGACACTTTACTGCATAAGATATCAGTTTTCTTGTTTTATACAAGTCTTTCATGTAGTACAAGGACAGAAAATTCTGTTATGTAAAGTAAGAAGATTTAATAGGAAACTCAGAAATTGGCAAGAATATAAACCGAAGACCATGATACTACTTTTAAATCAGATCTTTACATTGACTATATTCCAAACCATATCACTTCAAAATCCTAATCTTGTGAGAAATCCACCAAAAATCTAGTATCAGCTAGAAATATTAACAATGATACATTTATATTATAGTATTATATATTATATATATAATATTTATATAGAGAGAGTAATTTTTATATATATAGTATTATATATTATAGTAACAATGCAAATGTTACTGCCCTTTTGCAGGAGAATTTTCCCATCAGCTTTTGGGTAGGAAGGTTGAATAAATGAATTTAAGTCAAGTCCTTAACAAGAAGAGGGAGGGACTGTATTTCCCTTGTTTACATTCAAACTTTGTAATGTTGTTTCAGTCAGTTTTAATTTGGGGAAGCAGGATGATACTTTGCTTTTAAATTGTTAGTGTGGGCTCTTGGATTATGTCAGTCACTATAAGTCTGCTTTTGCTATGAACAATTCCAAACCCAATAAGCTCAGTAAAGTTATTAGCACTGGCAGCCTCGCCTCCAGAATGCCCCAATTAAATTAAGCTCAACATTAGTCTAAGCAAAAAATCAAGAATAATTAGGGAAAGTCTTGCATGAAGTCCTTCTTTAAGTTATAATTATTCTTTACGTAGAACAGGAAAAACAGCATCATTATTTCATTGTTTATTACAAATTCATTGCCAAGCTAGTTTTCGTCTGTCTAAGAACTTAAACTGATTAAGTGAAAATATAAAAGGGCCACAGCAAGCTACCCACTTAAATGGCAAGGGCAAATGCTAATCTGTAATTCAAACAGACCTCAAGAGATGACAGGCCTCCACTATCATTTTTTTATATATTATATTTGTTTCATATTACATTCATTTACCTCAGGACCCTAAGATAGTTTGTATTTTTTTCATTAACTGAAGGTCCGTGCAAAACTAAAGTCCTATCCAACAAGCAGATTCACATCTCCAGTCATTTTTCTGAGCCAGGGAATCAGTGAAATCAAGGGGACTATAAAGAGGGAATTTGGCTGAAAGTTCATTTCCAGCCCTCTTCAGGGATAGATTTGTTAGAAGCTCTGTTGAGACTCAGGGTTACTTTATCACCACCTCAAAGCTTTATCCACAGTTTTAAAAGAATACTGCAGTGATTGTTTTATACTCATTTCACTGGTACTCCTTTATTTAAACATCTCTGTCTAAGACTATGTAGAACTATTTTGTCTTATTGTCACAGATATCAGAGCACTGAATGGTGCTTTAATATGCTCAGTGCAGCCCCAGGCATAAAATCAGTCCTTTGGTAACTTGTCATCTTGTCCTAGTATAACAGATCATGTCATTAAGAAACAAAATCACGTATTGTTTGTCATTTAGAGTTTAAACTGTGTTAAGTAATGGCATGATTAAAATCTTGCATGCTTATCCATCGTTGTTGAAGGTTTTTGTCTGTTGCTGTTACTAAGTGGATGCAATTACTACAGGTTTCACACATTCAAAAATACTACAGAATTTATTCTCACAAAGCGTAAGGAGCATTAATGACCCCACTGAGAGGACAGTAAGATAATGTGGAAATCGATTAAACCTTTACTGCCCATTTCCTTACTAAAAGCCACATGCAGATAGAACTCTAGTATTTATTTGCAAGCTAATGACCCAAGAGTATGGGTCCTAAACTATCAGAAGCAAAATAGCTGTATTATCACAACCTGCTGCTTGGATCTATGTTCAGCTCTCCTGGCTGTATAATCGTTTCAGTTTGGGTAAGAAAAGAGCACATGGTTTCTATTTTTGGTCTCATGGACTAACATCAGCTGCAAATAAGACTACATAATATTTTACCAAAGCATTGTAAATACACTGGCCAATTTGTTTTCTTTTCCTATCATCACACTTTAAAACAAACAAATAAATAAAAACATAACTGTAAGGGTGGTGAGGCACTGGAATGGGTTTTGGGAAGTTTTGAATGCTCCATCCCTGGCAGTGTTCAAGGCCAGGTTGGACAGAGCCTTGGGTGGCATGGTTTAGTGTGAGGTGTCCCTGCCCATGACAGGGGGGTTGGAACTAGATGATCTTCAGGTCCTTTCCAACCCTAACTGTTCTATGATTCTATTCTAGGATTCTATCTGTGGTACATCTCAGAGTGCAGCTGTATCAGTGAAGGTAGCCATGCGCTTCTGTACCCAGGCTGGCCTTAGGTCAGAAAGCAACACTATGCATAACCTGCTGCTCTTTCTGTAGTAACCTGCCTAGAATAAGAGCTTTCCCAAGTTTCCAAAGCATTTGGATATAGAAGCTTTGTATCTGTTAGCCATCTATCAGTGTCAATATTTAATAGTGTGACAAGTCCTTGATACTTCCGACATTCAGTTTTCCCATCACACTTGTTCTGTGATTTTCTCTAGTCATTCCTTGAAGTTTTTGATTCGTCATGTTTACTTTAAAACTGGTGTTTGAATTTTGCTATGTCAGTCATTACAATCCTCTAAGCCAAAGGCAAATTTCACTCCAGCAAACTTCCCGTTTTCTTGATACAAGAAGTTTCACATTGCTTCTTCAGTGTGAAGCAATTTGAACTGATCTCTGTGAAGACCTGAGTACGCTTCTGTGCTATAGATTTCAGTGTTTCGTAGAGATACTAGAGTGAATAGATGTGAAAGAGTGTGAATTTAAGTCCTGGCTCCAAATATTCTTCTAAATTCTGGAATAACTGAGATCCAGATACTTCATTTTGGGCTTGGTTTTCCGCTTTCACTTTGTGGTTCTTTTATGTGGGCAGCAAGGGCTGTTTCAGACATCCGTGGGTCTTAGCAGGACAAGCAGGCTTGTAGTCGTAGGGGAACAGAAGAACCATGGAGCTGTGCGCTACTGGTTTTGTTTCATAGAGTGCTCCCTGACACCCAGGACTAAGACTTCTCCTTGTCAATTTCCATCTCAAGCCCTTAACGGAAATGACCTTTCAGTTATTTGGCAGCTGCATTAAAAAGGAACAACTTATTGTCTGTCTGTCAGGAGTGGGAGCAGCAGAGAGCTCATCAAGTCTACTTGGCTAAAAAGGGAGTTCTTCACGACTTGAGTCAGCAATGCTCCTGTTCACCCCAGCAGAACTGTCTCCTGTTCCTGTCCCCTCTGTTTTAGTATTACATTTAAAGCAATGCTGCAAGGAAAGGCATGCACTTGTTTCTTTTAATGCCATTAAGTCAATACCTTCAGAAACAGTACAAAATTATCAGTAGGATTTCAGGGTGGCCTTATGAAACCATAGTCATAAATGCTGCGCCTCTAAACTTTCCTAAGGTAGAGCAGTAGGATTTCAGTTGATTCGAGGTCCTAATTGTTTGTGGATGGCACTCAGATATTTTACTGGGCTGTGGAAGCAAAATATCAGGCACTTCCAATCTTGAGTGCTGTTGTAAACAATAGCTCTTGTGCTCACTGGGAATATACTGCAAATGTACTTCTCTTTCCTCACATATTGAAATCACTTTAGAAACTATTCTTTAAATTCCATGCACTGCAACTGCATTTGGGCAGATCACAATTTGTGAAAAAATGTGAAAATTAATTTTTGACCTAGCAGAGAAGAGGAGGAACTGTTTCAGTCCTACCAATAATCTGCGTTTACCAAACATTTAAGCTTCGTAGCAGTCATGTTCATCCAGGCAGAGGAATTTTCTTGATTGACATTAGGTATATTAGAAAGTATTGGAGCTTCAAGCCTGAATGAGCACTTGAGTGACCACAAAAGTGCCATGGGGAGGATTCTGTTAATGCTTTTCATTTGGCAGCAGCCTCCTTATATGTGAGGATATCCCAAGCATTTGTTGTTGAAAGGAGGAATGGAAATGAGAGATCAGCTGTTGGACCAAGGCACCTGACCACTGCCTTTTAGGCAATGTAAGAACTGAGCTGGATTTTGTACACTAGACACTAATAGAAGCTCTTCCCTTAGTGGATGCTTTCTGGGGCTTTTTTGAGTATTCAATTTTTCTGGGAGTGGATTATGAAGGGTTATGTTACATACTGTAAATACATCAGATGCAAATAACGAGGCCAGTGCTACTCCCATCAAAACTAATGGAAAATTGGTCTACTTCATCAGAAGATGGATTGGGGTTTAAAATTGTTTGAGAGGAGATGACTGTTCCTTTTTATGGTTTTTCTTTTCTTATTACTCCCTCTTTTCCCTTTTCAGTGCCATTACCATGTGGATTTAATCCTGTTCCACGTCCATTAGCCACTAGTGCTGCATTAATGTGAGCTGCCTATATAAGATCCTCCCTGGTGTATGGTCCTAGCTCCCATGGCATGTATAACAAAAGCAACTTGGTTTCCCATGGCTTCTCTCATTCACTCCTAATGTGTTTACCCATCCTGCCCACTTTTTCTCATCAGTTTTATCACTGGCTATATTAATGCCACCCCTGAATAATGACTGCAGTGGAGATATGAAGTACTGAAAATTGATTCTGAAAAGACCAGAAGCTGGAAACAGATGGAAAAACCTTGCTAAGGGTGTTGTGTTTTCTTAAAAACTGTAATCTAGCACTGTTCAATGATTTTAAATGATCCGATTACCAAAAAGAAGAAATAATACTAGTAACTACATGTTTAAATGATCTTAAGGATCCTTTTTTTCCTCCCCCAAGTACTGTAATTCATTACACCTGTTTTGATTACTTTTGCAACCAGCTCTTTTTATTTGCCATTTCTGCTATACTTTGTGAATGTAACAGTACTACTTTACCTTGAATACGTTTTCTAATTTTGTGAAAATGAAGTATTTGGGGTTTATTTTATATTGGTCTACAGAGTGCAATATAATATTTCCTCAGTATTCATATTGAAATTGTCAGATGTGTATGCACACTGTCAATATCATTGTAGAATGTTAAATAAATTGTGACAACTGTGAGAAGCCTAGAATGACAAAGAAAGATGACTACAAGTTTGTGGAGAATAAATGTAATGGCATGACAAATAGCCAAGGGAACATGTGAACTAATTTTCAAACATGCCCATTTTTTCCCCTGTTCCGCACCATACACTTGTACCCTCCAAACTGAGCTTGTGCATTTTAAGTAGCGCATATGCGTGAATTTGTAAAATACAGAGCTGACATTTTTCACTCAGGGAGGAGCAATTCTTTTCAAAAATTTTATACAACTAGAGAAAGGAGGAAAAATTAAGAAGACATTGTTTATGTAATTATGTGCGCTTATCTCAGGATCACCATAGCCAAAGATGCATGTGTGTAGCCAGTCTGCATGTTCACTTCAGAGGAGAGTGCGCCAGCCCCCTCTGCTGAAGACCACGAGGTCAGAGTGATGGTGGGGAATAGGGACCAAAGCTGGCCCAGCATCTTGTTGCTGCTCTGCAGGCTCTTGGCCACCCATCTGCCTGGTGGATTTGCATTGCTGCCCAGTGCTGACTACTGCAACAGGAGCTTGGGAGTCTCAGTGGAAGGTGTTCCCCACTGGGGACCCTGAGACAAAAGAGCACCTGGTGCTGTGGTCCAGCAGTTCGCCAGTTGTGGAGTTTACTGGTGCTCTTTAATGGGAATTAATGCAGATGGGATGAGACTCGCATGTCTGCCAAGAAAATAAACAGGGAATTCTGCAAGTTACATTCAACATAAAGCTTTAATTCAGGACATGTTGCGGTCTAAATCCAATGAGGAAACTGGTTTATACAGTTTATCCTTTTAGAAGTGTTATACTTACAGAAGAGCTCAAGGGAAAACTAAAATGAAGGCAGTTCTAGCAGGTGTTTTGTATAAAGATTTTTACTACTATTAAGCAAAAACAAATGTGATGTATAATATAGCACTTACTGTATTAAAGTTGCTTAATCTATAAATCACATTCTGTTTTATTTTATTGCTGGATAAGATCCTTCTATTACCAAAATATTTCGTGGAATTGTTAACCCCTTAGATTTGCATGTTATAAAATTTGCCACATTCCTACAATAGGGGGTAATACTGATTATTAATATACACATTTGCTTAACCTTCTCTAATTTGTATGTAGTGCATCCGTTACTGCACAGGGACATGGTTCTCTGTTGTTAAGTTTCCTAAAATAAACGTTGAAATACTGTCACAGGGATGACACAGGTAAATTCCATTTTGTTCATGCAAGAGAAATGATCACTCAGAAGATCTCCAACTCACATTCTGCCATGGAAACAAAATCTTACAAAGGGGTACAGAGTTAGTTCTACTGGGAATTTTAGTACCAAATAAAGTTAATTTCTCCTTTTTTTGTTATTATTGGGAGGAAGGGAAGGATGAAGGAAGGGAACATGGATACTCCTAACTGTAGTATGCTCTAACTGCAAAAAAAAAAAACAGACAAGCAAAAGAGTGTGACACTGAAGAGATAAAAATAAAAGAAATTACTTGCAAACTGAACCCATGATCTTATATGAAAAGATAGGAACTATTTTTTTTTAAGCATGCAGATTGAGTGACTGGAGGCTAATAGTAATAATTATTAAAATCAAATTCCATTGTGTTCTAACCATTGCAGTCATTACACTCTTACAGGTGAAATCTCAGCCACTGAAATGAAGATAAAAAACCCCTGACACTAAATGCCTTCTTGATAGAGCAAAATTATTCCCTGGGAGTAATTTGATCCCTAAGATAATTTCGTTCTCTGATACAGGATCTGGATCAAGTTATTACCTTTAATGTCTAGGCAATGCTGCGAAAACCTAGAGATTTCAAACAGCAGTAGGTGTTAGTAATTAATAATGTGGCCTTAAGCTCTTTTGTGTGAATGGTAGAATGTTTTCAGGCAGGTACTGATCAGACAGAATTTGGGTCATACTTGTAGGAGGCTGCGGAAGAACAGTCTCTACCAGACAAAGCCTCATGCAGCAGCTTGTTTGTTGAGGTTGCACTAGGCTTATTTTTGTATTTTATTTTATGAAAAGTGACTCCAGCTGTCGCAAGGTCAGCTCTTTTGCAGTGCCACCTGCAATATATTCAGTGTTTCTTGTAGTCACTGGAAGGTTCTCTGCCCATTGCACCTGAAAAAAGCTTTTTCAGAGTTGAAGCTTAAGCATGGCTTGGGAAACTCTGTCTGAAATATTTACATTTGATTCACTTGGCTCACGAATTACAGTTCTTGTTCTATCTTTTCACTGTAAGAATTTTCAGCTGCATGACAGAGATCCAGTGCTTTTGATGGGGAACTGAAGATAGATGACATATAGGAAAAAAATATAGTTTTATATATGCCAGAAGGCAACAGATTTGACTTGGAGATGTTCTCAATCAGATCTGAAGAGCAAAGTTAATGCGAAGGATCTGCAGTATAAAGAAGTGATGAATAGCAAATTACACTAGTCATAAAGCAATGTTTAAGCTTTTCTACTGGCTGAAACAGGATCATGTGGCTTACTAAATGAAATGCAGAATAATGTCATTAATTTATATACTATTTTGCAAGTTTCTGGCACACTCGTTGCTTTACATTGCTCAGACTGTGCTTACAAGTTGCTCAAATTCAGCCACCTTACAGATGGGCAATGGGTAACAGCTTCATAGCATACTGCAAAACAGTGGGAAGGAGGGGAAATTTTGCCAAAGATATTGACATAAACCTCTAAGAAAGATGCTGCAGAGCGAGCAAGAAATGCAGTTTTGAATACATATGGATGCATTCACACATGGGCAGGCTATTTCATCTGTAGTAAGCTGGTAGGATGAAAAGCTGTGATTTTACTGATTCCACGCATCTCAGACCTGACACATAACAACCCTTACATCTTTGTGGTGAAGCAGAAGCTTTAGAGAAAACTGCTTTTAGGGCAAAGAGATTTTTAAGGGTTATGAATATGTAGCCTGGAAGGCTTAATTTTATAGATGAAACTATTATAGCTGGATGTGAAAGAACAACCTGAGGACAAAAATATCACTTTGTCGGTCATTTTTTCAACATGGGGTTATAGCCAAGTGCCAAGTTTAATTGTAGTCGCTGTAGATTATCAGAATATGACTAGATGAATTTTTCAGTCATGGTTGTGAGCAGTTAATAAACTGGTAAGTTGGATTTTCAGTGCATTCTTATGTATTTGTTTTAAATTTGCAGATCCTTAAAATGCTTCACTTTTTCAATTAGGAATAATGATGGTGGCTTTTGTTCACTTCTCTTTCCATTTTGCTGTGTCTTTCCATTTTATGAGAGACAACTGAGGTAATAAAGCAAAAATGAAGAAACATCCACTGACTTTTCATATTTTCAGTCATTCAGCTGAAAAATAATAATCCAAGAATATTGCCCAAGCCTTTTAAAATGAGTCACTTTTGTTGAATAAGGAATTTCAGGGTTTTTTTTTCCCCAAACCCTGTCCCTTGGTGTTCAGTGACTGACTGTGAAGCTGGCTTCAGCTCCACAGTGACACCGGGAATGCCCATAATTCCTTTCCTGTAGGAGATCATCAAAGAATGAAACGTTGAGATGAGAATTGCTGATCATGTTTTTCTTCCAACTGATTTAGGAGGGATGGTAGCACATGCATTACAGAGTTAAGAGGCTGCCTTAATACACAGCTTGGCATTTTGCCATGGAAATGGCCATAGACCAAAGTTGCTGAATGTCTGTACTGTCTTATGGTGGTGGCAGTGGTATCATTTTAAACAAGCAAGGGCTGAATATCTAATTCTTTTTGTCTGGTTTGCTTGATTCTCAGTTGCATCAACAATGACTCAGTACCTTCAGTGTAACAATGATTATTGGGAGTTACTTCAGTATGCACTGTGGCATATGAATCTGTTTTCAGAGTTAAATAATCAAGCCTTATATGGATACTCTATGAAACTGAGAAGCTGAACAGAGTCTTGACCTTATTCAGGTCCATACCAAAGCTGGCACCAACCTCCTGAGGTCTGAGAGCTGCCATCACATTGTACATAACAATGATTTTAAGGATTTGCCTCTAACTCTTCCAGAAGACATTTTTTAAGATCAATTGCTCCTTTAATTATTGCATACATAGTGAAAAGATTCTAAGAGATTTCGCTAGAAAATATTACAACCATGTGCAGAAAAATTGACACACTTTTCCAATATTATCAGACCAAATAAAGCCTCAGATTTGTGTTTTCCTTGACCTGACATAGAACATCATAAGGAAAACGTTACATTCATGTTAGAGAGCGGTAACTGCAAGAACTTCAACTTGGTCATCACAGGCAAAAGCGTCTGAACTTTCTAGAGGTGGCTAAGAAGTGCTGCTCGTTGCTTGGGGGCAACCTGGCAACATGGCAAAATTCTGTGATGTAGGGCAAAGGTAAGATGCACCGTTGTGATGCACAGCTTATGTGGTAATTATGTACACCAGCATATTCACTGACACCACTTTCTGGGATAAGCAGTACTGGAAAGCAAAGCTTCAGAAGTTTCATATTGATTGATGAATATCTTAAAAACTTCAAGAAGTACTTTCCCCTGTTTTCAAGTATAAGTTCAGGTAACATTAGAAATAAGTTATGAACAGGATAAATTTGGTCAGTTAGTTACTTACATTTCCGCTTTATATGGCACTTCTTTTTTAAAAGAACATGATGTAATTATTTGCTTTCCCAGAATATTCAGATATTGACAATTACAATTTAGAGTCTAATTCTGCTGTAGCTACCTTACTGTTAAGGACCAGAAGTCAAATGAAATTCAAGATCTTCTGTATATATTGCTAGAAATCCATTTCCTGGATAACAGAAAAAATACATTTGCAGTCTCTGTAAATGATCACTTAATACAAGGTGACTGTCAAGTGAGTTAACTATTCCAACTTTTCCTTCCCTTGTGCTCTTGCACTAAGACAGAAAGGTTCTTAGAAATGTTGAATTTTCCCTCACTATCTAAAAGTAAGAAATGTCAAAAACACCTGTTCTGATTCTTATTTCTGGAATACTTACTGGAAATCTTAAAGATATATACTGCAAGTTGTCGCGCTTTAAGCCTGAATAACAAAAGTGTTAACAAAAAAATCTTTTTTCCAAAATGTCAGTCACTGGAGTGTCAAGTGGTTTTTTTTATAGAAACAAAGAATTTGTTTCTATACAGCAACAATGAAACATTCTTTTATTTACTCAACTTTTGTTTCCTGGGTTTCATACTGTCCTTTTTTCATGCGCTGTCTTTTCATTGGAGGTAAACAAAGGTAAACAAACTTTGAATTTTAGTAGGAAAGCAGAGCTCATTCTTCCTCAAAAAATAAAGAAAAAGATTTCTGATTTCGCAGTGTCCAGCCTCGCTTTCACATAGGGCAAAGAAACAGGAAAAGATGCCAACCTAATTGTATGTTTTTTGCTGGTCCCCCTTACAGATAGGTCTTTATTTATGAGAATGACTTTGAATCTAATTTAAAAGGTTTTGCAAAAGACTTAGCTGTTTCTCTTTTGCATCCAGCCTTGATCTGTTGTACATCCAGCCTTGATAGTAGTTTGATTCCTTAAAATATGATGGAGTAGGATTTTTCATTTGCTTTTTGCCTCCTAGGTAGTGGACAATGCATATTGGTTACGTACTATACTGCACTGGTGTCTAATACAACACAGGAAAAGTCATGATTTGTTCAAAATGAATCACCATTGCTAATAATTCATGCAGGATGAAATCTATGCTTTTCAGTGGGATTTCTGCCATGGAATTGCACAAATCAGGACTTATTTCTGTGGAATATTTGGTGGACTGGCCCCTTTCTGGTGATTACCCATGTATTCTCCCAGAAACTGCACTTTAAAGCAAGTCTGTGTAAATTTGTATTTAATGGATAAATGGGTAGAAGTTAATGCTGGAGATGTTACACAGACTACTATTACCCTATCTATTTTAAGGCTTTAAAATTGTAAAGAGAACAGTTAGGAAACAATTTTGTGTGAAAAAAACCCAGAGCATTTGTTGCAAATAGTAATTCAGATCTTTTGCTTACAGATATAAGGCATGTAATGCATAGTGTATTTGACCTGGTTTTGATAAAATGAGGAAATAATAAGTTGGAAGGAGTAGTTCATTGCCTCAGTATTGATTTAGATTTATGCGGTATGGCATGTATTTTATAAGATTAGCTTGTTTTTCTTAGTATCAGAATTGGCGTTTTACCTAGTCACAATTGCAGTTTTATCTCTGTAAATAGCACCAGCTGTAAAAACAACTTCTCTGTCCTTTCTCTGATTATCCTGCAACCCCAGTTTTATTCAATATCAACCAGTTTTGCCCACTTACTCTGATTTTACAATAGTTTATTCACACTGTGTTTCATGCTCATCGTTTCCCTGTACTGTTCATGTTTCTACAGCTCATTCCTTGTGTTTTGCTTTTTAAATATCATGATTCATCTGTAGTTGTCACACCAGTTTACTAAGAATGGAGTTTTATCTTTAGAGAAAATAAGGCTTAGAGAAGTTGTGTGATGTGGTGGTCAAAGGCAGCAAGAGATTTCAGGTCTTCTAATTTGCATACACTGCTTACCTAGTCATACTGTTTAGATGTTAAATGTTTTTCTTACAATAATACTGAAAATCAAGGGGAGAGAGAAAGATTCAGGAAAGAATATTATCTAACCGAAAACCAGATACCTCTGTGTGTGTGTATGTAGTGCGCTATAGACTTCAGTAATTAGGAAAAGAGATGAACCCTTCCTTAATCTTTAATAGTTTGCAAATGATTCAATGGAGATACAGAATCAGAGTGGAAAGATGGGGTTGGATTAGTTTGAAATGGATGTGTTCTCAGTCGCTATTCTCTTCTGGCTGCTAGTGGAATTGGAGGAATTTTTCCTCCCCTCTAAAAGGCAATTAATTACTGTCTGAGTCTGAATATTCTTAGTTATTTAGGTTTGTGTTATATCAGAAGAAAGAAGAAAGACTGAGTCAGAATATGCTATGTACGCTCTCTGTATCTTTAGAGGAGGAAGTAATCTGCTCTTGCTTAAAACATCAGTGTCTTGTCCAGTATACATCAGTTCAGCACCTACCGTCATCTCCAAAATAACTTATTGTAGAAGCTGAAGTAATCTATAGCTGGACTGTGCAAAAGAACTTTGGAACTAAGTTAGGGGTTATGTTTTCATGCTTGTAATACTGGAATGATTTCTTTTGTGTGCTAAATTTATTTACACCTCCAGTCTAAAGTATAGTTTTGCCCTTTTGGGTCTTTTGAGAGGACCACTCCCTAAAAGTTATGAAGTAGCTAAAAATGGGATTTATGGTCCACATTTACTCCATTGGCTAGTACATTTTTTTAGATCTATTCAGCTAACTCAAGCTCCATGTAATGTTCCATTCTATTCCCTAGCAGACAGATGTAGAGGAATACTATAATTTTAAGATGCTGTTTGAGGTATCCTACATTTTTAAGAGAAATTTGTGTTTGTTTATATTATGGATTAAATGAATGATTTTCACTGTCATACACTGCATATATTCTTAATTTTGCATGCTCTACTCAGTCAAAATATCCCATAAAGAATATTTTCAACTCATCAAGAGTTGCAAGTATATAAGTAAGTCCCATGTATGTTAATAAATAAGAATGTACTGGAAGTGAGAACAGCAAGAACTTCACAAAATCATTAGTCAAAACTTTATAGAATGCAGAAAAATGTCCATGTTCCACTCAAAGACTAATTATCATATTGCAGAATTTTGAGACACTAATAAGGACGTATTGAGCTTTTTCAAGCCTGTTGCCAGTAGGCAATTTATTATTCAATAAATCCTCCACCCATGATCAGATAGCTAATGGAAAGTGCTCCAGACTTGAAGTAACAGCATGTTCTTTCACTATTAGCACAATGTTTGCATTAAAAAGATCAATCAGAATATTTATTAACACAATATCTACAGAAGAATATTCTGATTGACCCTGGATTGTTGAGAAATTATGTATTATGCATCAGGCTTCAAAATAGTCCCCTGGGCTTTGGCTGTGGGCTAGTTTGTCTCCTAGCTTTACTTTCAGGCCAAAAATTTTCTTGTTCATGTTTTTTTCTTAATCTGTTGTTAATGTCTATTGAACTTCTTCTTCAACAATAAAAATCTGAAGTTTGTCCTCTATGTACTCCTTCTAGACATACACTGTTGCACAATGTCTCTCTATAGCTTCTTTGAGCTTCCTCTCCATCAGCTACCTTAGCTGTGGGGACAACTCTCACATGGTATTTCATCAAGTGTCTTGTCAAGACAGCTGGAGTCTGGAGCTGCTCTACAGAGATGCATTACTTCTTTATGGAGACAAATGCACAAGGTTATCATGATGTTGAAATCAGGGAATTGCACTCAGAGAGTTAGACCTCAGTTTCTATAGGTGGATGAGTAGCAATATTAATTCTTTTTTTTTCCACTAGGCTTGAGCTCACCGTTTCATTAACAGAAGTACCACACAGCTCTGGTGAATTAAATGTTAAATCTTGTTTTATTAGTCGTTTCGTGCATTGGCAGCCTTAGCCCAGTTAAAATTAAGAGCACAAACAAAAAGACTTATATATTGTCTAATTCTTTTGTTAGACACGCTTTTTTTTTGCATGAATCTTACTGAGTTGTGTCGCATCTTGAAGCAGATAGCCCAGAAACAGACAAACCAGAATCTAAAATTGCATTAAACTGTTAGTGGACAGTTTATATTCATATCTTACCCTGTAGCTAAGATTGCTTCTGTATGAGAAGCACTGGAACTGCACTTGCACTAAATTACTGTGGATGTTCCTCATGTCTTGTAAAGAACAATATGTATGCCCATGCTGCCTTTTGAAAGTTGCCCGGAGTCAGCAGACAGTATTGCCAAATTATTTGTTAGTCCAGATAAATGGTGATCTTTTAGACAAGGTCCTAGATATTTCCTGAGGAATATTCCTTCTAGAGTGTGCAGGACCCAGAATATGGACTGGCTTGAGCAGTCCAATATTTACAGCATTTCTTTAGTTTTGCTGCAGTCTGCCTCTGAGTGGATTTTGGAGAATCACTAATCTTCTTGGTATTTCTAAGGTGTAATTGCAGACTGCAATTGCTAACTGAGAGAATAATTCCACTGCCATGGAAGTATAGCGAATTCTGGTGCCTGGGGACAGATACCTACAAGGGTGTCCTATGATACCAGCATATGAAAGTTTCACAGACACCAGAGAGATGTGCTCGCAGGTTGCCAAACTCAAAAAGCAATGCATATTATTTACTTACCCACTATTGATATTCTAGATGCTTAACATAACAGGTTTCTAACATTTTGAGCTCTCCACTATCTGTAAATATTCATTCTTAAAGACCTCTTAGTTCTCAATGAATTCTCACAAACAAGACAGTCTAGAAAAGAAGTGCAATACTGAGAATTTAATCCATGGCTTCATCATAAATAAATAAAAAGAAGAATTAAATGTTTGGGACCTGCTCTGTTGCCAGATCTGTAGGAAGTGTGGGAGCTCGTTTTACAAAGCTTCAAGACATCTGAGCACTCATCATCTTGAAATTTTAGAGAGATAATAGACCTTGTATAGGATATTATTTGGGTTCCATATATCCTACCAGACACTTGCTTTTAGGATGCCATTTATTTATTAGGCAGCACTGAGGGACATAAGGGTTCAAGTAAACCATGTCTAGATAATAACAGTGTTTTATTTCATTAGGGTGCACCAACTATGCCCCTGACTTATCATTTTGTTTGCCAGAGTTTTCAATGTGTTATTAATGCTGGTACTGCTAGTGATGTGTCCAGATTACCTTGGGGATATAGAGGAGTGCAAAAGTCACTGGGCTTGAAATGAAATGCCTGGATTTGCACTTCTGTCTGATGTCTTGCTCACCTGAGATGCGAAAGCTTCCCCATCTTGAATTAATTAAAAGTCTTCCATTAATGCAAATTTGTTTGAAATTAAGTTTCCATGCTACATGTACAGGGAACAAAAATTTGTCAGATATGTGCATTTTAGGACCCTAAACCACCTCTGAAGTCCAGCTCTTATGTACACATGAAAATCATCATCATGGAGACACATTGCTCTCATGGACTGCTCATTGTGGTGAGGGGCTGGCCTGCAGATCCATAAAAGTGGCTTCTTTTTGGACATGACAGTTAATGCCAACTGCAGGCGATGTAACAATTTCAGTAGTTTGCTATTAGTTTAATTTGTCCCGTGTTCAAGAACTTCCAAAACCACCTTGGTACTCCAAGACTGTATGGGTGGTTTTCCTGCCTGCTGTTTCTCACCCCTAATTTAATCATTTCATGGTCTGTATTAGACCACCAAGACAGGATTTTCCTGCTGACCCCACCTGTGTGTATTCCTGTGCAGGTATAGATTCACTCCATCTCCACAAGTAAGTGTGGTGACCTTCACCAGATATCTACCATCTTCAGTCAGTCAGGGATCCATTTTAGAAGATATGCCAAGCCACCTACAAAACTGAACTTGCCTCTTATGTTATCAGAGGATAAGGTGAGATCTGTAATACTGTTAAGAGGACTCTCAGACCTCTGTTTGGAAACCATATTCTTTTTCATTGTCAGACTTAAATGGAGGGCAAGAGAGTAAGTATTGTTTATAGTATTTTCTGTTGGGGTTTTCTGTTTGTTTTTTTCTTTTTTACTGAATGTAAGTAGTCTTTAGTGTCACATAGATTAGAAACAAATCAGGTCCAAATACAAAGGAAAAGGTTGGATGACTGAAGAAAAGAGGATGATAAGAGCTGCTTTTGGTGTTGTCAGAAGGGTTAGTGTGTTTGGCAGGGATTGGGAGAAATTTCAGTCAGTGTGAATTTGATGTGTCCTGTCAGATTAGTTAATCTTGTACTTCTTTTTTGCTTCCTGAGGACTCACGGTTTCATGCTGATCTGAGCCAGCCACAAACTGTAACATGTTCAGGCAAACGCAGTTCCTCAAGAAGTTGGTAGAGAGCAAATTTGACAATACTTGCTCAAGCCTTTGACAGCAGGTTGCAGCTTCCCTCTTTTTGGAGAGTACCATCATAAACTGCTGGATGTGATTAGTCCAGCTCTATTTTTTAATGCTTAAAATGACAAATCTAATAAAGTCACAAATGGATCAAGCTCTGTTGAATCTTGCTCCAGCAGTGCAATAGCATCCCATGGTCTGTGCCATCCATCCTCCAGTGGACAAGGGGCCTGGAGCAGAAATAACAGAAGGGAGCATGTATCAGCTTCTCAGCCACTGCAAATCACTTCCCAAAGTAACTAACTGCTTCAGTCTCTGCTGCATTAATATACTAGGCTGTCAGCTGGAGCCTCTGAAGAAAAAGCGGCTTTGCTACAGGAAGATTAACGTCCAGTAGAAGTGGGAAAAGAGAGGGTTTAGCCGGTTGACAGTTGCATCTTAAATTGCTGTTCTTTTCTTCCTGAGACATTAGTACAAGGCCAAGACTAGAATAAACATGGTGTTGAAATTTGGTTGTACAATTGATGTCCTGTTTCCTTTTCTTTTTTCCTTTTTTCCTTTTCCATTTGTAGCTTTTTGTTGTTTCTGCACAGGAAACGCTAACATTTTTGGGGCTATCATGACTTCTGCTTGTTTGGTGAGCAAATTTTATCTCACAAGAATCTTTTCTACATTTTTCATGAATAGCTAGAGGAGTACCATCTTTAAGGCTGCAGAATACACTCACCAGAAATAACAGAAAAGATTATAATGTCTATCCAGAACAATAATTCCCAGAAGTTTGAAAAATGTTTAATAAAGCAACTCTAACAGACTTTTACAATAGAAAATTGGTGTGTCTGTCATGCTTCAAGACAGGGAAATTTAAAGGATAAAGCTGAATTAGGTGACAATTGACATTTCTCCAACTATCTGCCAGTACAAACATTATATCCAGCATATATGCGCGTACTACTGAGCAGCATATATTTTTTACAAAATGTCAGATGTTAATGATACAGTGTGGCTTTATTTAAATATTTCCTTAAATTTCCATCTTACCTGTATGGTAATACTCAATAAATGTATGAGGATTTGAAGATCAGTTCTGGAAGTCTGACGTTAGCCTTCAGATGCACCGAATAATAGCCTGCTTGAGCAAAATGATAACGCAATGGTGTTTTCACTGACAAATTCACCAAAGACAGGTTTTCTTTAGTGATTTTGTTGTTTTTTTGTTTGGGGTTTGGTTTTCTTTTCAGCATGCTGATCTTTGTTCATGGATACTGACATCATGACAAAGTTTGTAAAAATGGTATTCCTGAAACACTGCCAAGCTTTGTGATTGCAAAGCTTCAGGGCCATATTTTCTGCCTTGAGTGAACTTGGAAATCTCAATGGAAAAAACAGTGGATCTCTCAGATGCAATCATGGAAGATTTCTCTGTAGGAATATGTTCAGATGGGATTTTTCAAGGAGCCTGAAGGAATTAAACGACTTGTTTATAAATCTGTGTAAAATTGCATTGTCAGTCAGTACTTTCATTCCACAGCTGTTAGAGAATATAGAAAAGCTCCCCTTTGATGCATAGATGCCCTCACAGTTTGGGGGAACACATATGTCAGTCAGGCATGGCTGATCAAATTACTGAGCACAGTAGCTCTGTATGCATATTGCCTTTTTTAATGTTGTTATTAGGCAAATAAAAACTATGACCTCTCATTTTTTCTCTCTCATTTGTAAAGTGAGAGTGAAAGGTGAAGGCTGCAAGAGACAACTTCACTTGGAGCTCAGCAGCCCTTGGTTTTGGCATGGGATGCTTTTTCACTCTGATGATATTTTTTAATAGAATACAAGTCAATAATACCTTGCATGTGCTGGATTAGTAAGGCAGCCCTGCATATGCCTGCCAAAACAATCCCTTCTATGTGATTCTCTTGTTTCAATCTGTTCTCTGTTTGCTGCGATGTTGCCAAGGCAGAAATGCTGACAATGATGGCAAGTAGGAAAGGGGAGGTGGAAAAGGAGATAGGGGATTACAAAAACCTGATGAACAGTGATTCTGAGAAGCTGATACAATACAGAGAGATCTTTAGTCCTGAAATTATTTAAGCTATGCTGTAAAGTTCCATTTAAAATGTCCTGTTCCCTTTTCCATGAATGGCAAATAATGTTTTGCTGGTGTTCCATCAATTTGTTGCCCTCTTCCTCTGTTCTTCTCCTCCCCCTACTCATGACTGATTGTCTGAAGTTCTTGCAAGCTAGTAGGTGTGGATGAGATGAGCACTGACAAGCGCGTGTAACTGGCCTTTTCATTTTTGCTACTGAGTGCATGTGGATTAGCTGTCACTCTTTCTGGTATTTATACCACTGGCACTGATGAAGATACTAAGCTTGCTGCTTGAAAGCCTTTCCATTTAGGGAAGATTTTTATTCCTTTATTTAACACTGTTACAACAGTGCTGGTTTCTACTAATAAAAAAAAAAATTAAAAGCAAACAAGAGCCTCAGTAATTACAGTATGAACAATAATTCCAAGATAATTTATATTACAGGATCCTCTCACTTTTGTGCTGCAAGGTGGGTGAATTGTTCGAGCCCTATGGTAATCCATATGAGCCAGAAGGCATTTTTCACCCAGCTCTACAGTGAGCACATACTTTTTTGTGTTTGGACAGCTCCAGGAAAGAGGTAGGATGCGGGGGCCCATGTGAACTGGCCAAATTGCCGCCTTTTACACAGGCAGCTTCTCAAGTAAAACGGGTCTTGTTGCACAAATCCCCCTCAATATATGAGTTACAGAATCCCAGCCATCCTCTAAATGCTTAGAAGGACTACCTGATTGCAATATGTTAATTTTGGGTTAATCTTACTCAACTTTCAGTGTCTAGTCTAAACTGTTTAAATTCTCTTCATATAAATATTTTGCTGTCTATTGATTGCAGCCACACAGTACAGTATGACCTAATATGTATGTGTTTACAAGGAGGTGGTTATCCCAGCTTGTATCTATATATAGGCATTCAGAGATTACTGATAAATTTAAGAATAAAATTTTCCGTATTTAATTATTGGTCATTTTTAATGTGCAGCTAACAAGGTTTATTTTTGAGAGGGCTATTATGGCTTGGGATTTTTCCATGCATCAGCAAAGTGAAGGAGGTTAAATCTCTTCACTGAAATGAGATATGAGGATATATGAAATTGTTTAATCGCTTGTGTAACTTTAAGTGCAAAAGCAGTCTGGTGTCTTGTTTATGTCATTAAAAACAAAGAGAGTACTGAAGGGCTTTCCTGGCTTACAGCAATGCACATACATACGTCTATTTCACAGAATCACGGAATCATTGAGGTTGGAAAGAATGTCCTGGCATCATCCAGCTCAAGAGCAGTTCACCCCTCCTGCTCAAGCAGACTTATCTAGAGTAGGTTCTCCAGGACCCTGTCCAGTTGGGTTTTGTGCATCTCCACAGATAAAGACACCACAGCCCCTCTAGGCTATCGGTTCAATTCCCATTGCTATAAATTATTAAATAATGTAGTACCACATACGATAAGAGTGAAGCTAAGATATAAGGGTGAGGTTTTTTTCAAACTTAAGACATAATATCTTCAAATGCATACAAGGTCACTGGATGAAAACTAGACATAAAACCGTACACATCTGAACCCCACCTGGCTCTCAAAAAAGGGATTAGAAAGTATGATAGAAGTACAGATCATTGTTTTCTTTCGCATTGTCTACATTTCCTGTGGTTTTAGAACTGGAGTTTTGCTCCTGGTTAGTAGACATAGTAGCCCTAGATATTTCTTTGTAAATAAAATGTGGTATTTATAATGGGAGAGGGATATTTTTACAAGTGTGATGGTTTGGTTTTTTTTCCCTAGCAGTTACATTGTTTTTCCACATATCATGTTTCTTTTGCTATGTGTATAAGCAATTTACATTAATGTCATTATTGATGTGTGCAATATGAGGAGTCCTTTGATGGCAAGCAGTTTTATATATCCTTCAATACCTATAGACATTTGGATGTTTGGGCACATTGTATGGATGTGTAACATTCTCTAGAGGTTGTAGGCCCATTAACTCTATCCACAAATATTTTTCTATAATAGATATGTAGGCTACATTAGTGTTGAAGTAAATAAGAAAATTTAATTTAATTCACCATAATTTAATTCATAATTTTAGGTTATTCTTTGTGTCCATGTGTGAACATGTCAAAGTGGAAACTGATAACAAAAAATAGACATGGAATTTTGCAGAGTCTTTTGTGAGATATAAAAAATAAATACATATATATGCTAAAACCAAAGAATGAAGTATTCATTTAGGCAATAAATATCACAGTACAGATGATAAAATGTTTTCTAAAATATTTGATCACAGTACTATGTTTGTAAAACTACATTGCAACAGGCAACTAGGTTATCCAGCAAGAAGAACAAAACAACAGAAAATATGAAGAGTTGCTAAGATAAACAAAACTAGAAGTGTCTTAGAAAGCAGGAAAAGGTCTTTCTAGAGGGGACAAAGGTGACCAAGCATGTGTTTCGAAAGCAGGCATTTTATTTTGTTCAGAATAGTTCTTTCGGGATTATGCAAGTGATCCAAGAAGATGCAGATAGCTAGAGGGTAACCTTGGAAGTAATTCACAGCCATACACCAGCTGTTAGGCAGGCAATTTCAAATCCAAGGGCACTAGTGCACCTATGTACCAGTGTGCAAGTGTACAAACTGATTCTTCTCAGTAAAGCATGAATAAATAGCTCCTGTGTGCAGCTCAGCAATGCTAGTTGGAGGCTTGATCTGAGACTTTGGGCAGAAGGAAATATCAGAGAGAAACTACACAGACTGTGGCTTGTGCTTAGTGGCAGAAATACCAGCTGCAGACCGCAGAAGAAGCCAGTCTGGGAATCTTTGAGCATGACCCTGAAAAGAGGGAAGAGGGAGGACTTCTTGGGCACAGGACTTATCTGTAATAGAAAACCTGATCAGAACAAAACCTACTTGTTTTTCTTCTTTCCTTTCTGCTGCATTAGAGAGACAGAACTTCTTGTCATTTTTTTCCCTTTGTGTGTGTATGTGTAAGCAGCATTAACTTAACTAAAATGCTTATAATCTCTTTCTTACTTTAGTGGAAACAAACCTTTTTCTTACATTAGTAGAAACAACTTTTAAAGGCCCCGGTTTTGGATAATGTTCAAGCCAAGAAACAAATAATGGCAATAACAATAATTCTGTCACCACTGCGTATCTGTGAAAATCTTTTCTATGGTCACACCTGAAGAGGTTATATTGAATGTCTATAGAGTTTTATTGAAGAAAATGGAGCCACTTTTCTAGGAGTAAGTCACTGAAGTGAGAAACAGGGAAGTCTATACAATAGCTAAAACCCAAGGGCTACGTTTGAAGAACTTTACTCTGGCTGAAAAATGTTATCTTATAAATAATCTCACTGAATTTAGATGAGAAGTTTGCTGATCAATGAGCATAAATCAGCTAGCTTCTGAGTAGAAAATTTGAGAAGCCAATATTTATTTGTTTATAACTCTAAGTAAGTGCCTTAAAGATATTACTTAATCTTGCTGAATAATAAGAGTATAGATCTATGCTGTGTGTTGTGCTTCACTTTGAAAGGAATAAATAGATAATAACAGAGTGCATTGGAGGAAAATATGTGGAGCTCTCTGGTTGTTAAATAGCAGCTCATAGCCATGCAGATTGGTATGGCTCAGGAAGATACACTTTTTCCACCCTGTGGACTTCATCATGAGATGGTGAGATAAAATGACAAAAGATTGCTCTTAAATCTTGCCAGGGTAACCACTGGTAACTGGTCTGTTTGGGCATTGTAACTGCTTGGGAAAGGACAAGCAGTTTGTTGGGGTTTTTTTTCTTCAGAAACAGGAGCCAAATCAAAGAAATGCTCAGCAACAGATGTGCTCATCCCATGGGGCTGGGCTGAGGACAGTCTGAAAAGACAGCAGGCATTTGTATTAAGTAGAACTGGTGCCTTGAAAGGCAGGTACAGAAAATTAATAGTTCAAGGACAGTGCTTGTAAGCCAGGAGGACTTTTGTTGTGTTCCTCTGGGGCAGCTGAGGACTCAAATTCAGTAGTATCGTTCCTGTCAGACCATTGTAACTGGGAGCCAAATCAATTCTTCTTTGTTTAAGAACAGTTCTGGGAATGCTTGATCAATATTCACTTCCCTTTTTGTATTGTTACAGGGCTAAGTGATTTGTATCTTTGTTGTGGTACATAGTATTTGTTATTCACAGACCTCATTGTGCAGTGCTTATCACCTGATAAGTCCAGGACATAGAGCATCACTTTATTTGATCTACGTGGGACTGTGTTGTGATTTAAGCCCAGCCGATAACTCAGCACCACACAGCCATTGACTCACCCCTCTCCTTTCCCCTGTCCTGGGCAGGATGGGAAGGAGAATCGTAAGAGTATCAACACCACAGGTTGAGATAAGAACATCTTGTAACTAAAGTATAATACTACTACTACTACTACTAATACTAATAATGCTGGTTATTCTTGTCATTGCTATGATAAAGGAAGTAACAAGGGGAGAGAATATAAAACTAAAAGGGGAAAGGAAAAAAAAAGACAATAAACACAAGTACTGCACAATACAATTGATCACCACCTGCCAACTGATACCCAGCCTGACTTGAGCAGCAATCTGGGCCTTCTGGGTGACTCCCCCCAGTTTATAGACTGGACATGACATGCTGTGATATGGAATACCCCTTTGGCTAGTTTAGGTCAGGTGTACGATCTCTGCTTCTTCCTGTCTTCTTGTGCCCCTCCTCACTGGCAGAGCATGAGAGACTGAACAGTCCTTGATCAGAGTAAGCATTACTTAGCAACTAAAACCCTGGTGTGTTATCAGCACTGTTCTCAGACTAAAGCCAAAACACAGCACTGCACCAGCTACTAGGAAGAAGAAAAAAAACTGTTACAGCTGTAACATGGACAGGCAAACAAAAAGGATGCGTTTTTCTTCAGAGGTCTCAAGAACCATATTGAATTACACAATGAAGAGATGGCCAGTTCACCATTAACAAGTTAATCATAATTGAAATCTGTTTCTTTTCCTGGAATGCAAATGAGATGGAAAGGACTATTCCCTCTCTTACAGGTGACAGTCTAGCAAACCTGTCACCTCTGTCCTTGTCCATTCTCAGGTATTTAGGGAGCCTTGAACCCTCAACAATGACATGCTGCTGTCTGTAATCACTTCAGGTGGAAAACAAGGGAAACATCTAAATAATTGTTCAAAATTATTGGGAGCTGTGAAAGCCGCTTTGTAGCTACCCACGTGCCGAGTGACACAAAACAAGGAGGATTCACTCCAAATTGCTCCGTTCAAAAGTACAGAGCAATTTAAGCTCTCCAAAGCCGAGTGTTTAGTGAGGAAAAGGTCTTGTGAGTCAAGTGTGTGTCAGCCAACAAATTCCTGCGTAGTTGACAGAGAGCCAAGAACCTTTGGTGCCTTACCTTTGGTGCTTTGCACACTGTGATAATACCTCTCTTTCTCCCAGAAGTATCCCATATATTACCAAGACTTTAGCTTCATAAAGGGATAATAATACTCTTGAGGTGGATATCAGTACAGCAAGCTGTCATGGGGCTACATTTGTTGCCTGAATATTCCTTGCTTTGCATGCTTAGTGAAAGGATGACCAGTCTTTTCTCCCTCTGAGATTTCTTGATTAGGTAACAGCCAGTAATTCGGTCACGTTCTCATTCATTGAGTGAATTCAGTGAAAATAATCATTTCCTTTTAGTGACGGTCATGATTTTTTCCACCACGTGTCAAAGAAAATGTAATCTGAGCTCTTGCATATTGTTAGATCTCCCTGAAAAAAAGAAATTCTTGAAAAGCAGCAGGCTTCTTTATATAATTCCATCTGGAATTTGTATTATTTATGGTGTTTGTGTTTGTATTTACTTGACTGAAAGGATACTGCACATAAATATACCTGACAAAATTCTTCCACTTATTATATTCTTCCAGCAAATAATGTGCTATCTGTATTTTAAGAGTAACTCCAGAAAATATAGGACTACCTTCTAGATATTATTTTTCCATCTTCCTGCGGTTTTTTTACTTTGACTTCTCTGAAATTCGTTCATGAACTTTTGGAGCTGTTTCCTCAGATAGCTGAGGTACCCTGCTAGCAATTCCAGACAAAGTAAGCCTAAGCAGAAGTCTTGATCCAATTCATCTTCTTTTAAAGTAAACTTCATTGCAATGGGATGCTTTGGTTCAGAGAATTTGACTTTTATACTACCAGTGCTTCTCAAATAGATGACTCTTGGAGAGGGAAGTGTCATGCAGTAAAAGCTGTTAGGGTGGTGAGGCACCGGAACGGGTTGCCCAAGGAAGTTGTGAATGCTCCATCCCTGGCGGTGTTCAAGGCCAGGCTGGACAGAGCCTTGGGTGACATGGTTTAATGGGAGGTGTCCCTGCCCTTGACAGGAGGGTTGGAACTAGATGATCTTAAGGGCCTTTCCAACCCTAACTATTCTGTGATTCTGTGATTCTAAATGATTCTTCTTCTATCTGCTTCCTGTTACTCCCATTTCTTACTCTGAGCCTTCTATCCATTTTGTGGCTCCCCCTCCACGCTCCGAGTCTGAAACAGAGGTTTTAATATGTCTCTTCTGGCCTTTTATTTCTGAATTCATACATATTCTGAGGCTTTTTCCAGTCCTCTTAGGAGAAAGATTAAAATATGAAATGTATTTTTCTAATGTGTTCACCCTTTTGGTCTTCAGACACTTACTCTGTATGAGTGTGTGGTGTGCTCACTGTCTTGATGCTACTGATTTTTCCTGTTTATCCTCTTTTTAAAATTGCTGTTGTAGCATAGAGACCAAGGCTGTGAAATTTTTCTTAAACTACTTCAGTCTCCCCATGGATATTTCTTTCATATGTGTATATAATGCTCAGAGATTTTATAGCTGGGCATAAATGGATTGAAGCTCATGGTATGCCATGGGAAACTTGGTTATGAGTTTAGACTCCAGGTCTTGATAACTGATGTGTGACCTGCATTCTCAGTTCTCATGCCCATTTTTCTCTTGCCTGTTCTTAAGATATGAAACTAATTATAGCACATGTAAGTCACTTAAATTTTTCTGCCACAAGAAAGATCTTAACTTCATTGAGATTTCCCCTCCTCCGCATTCAAACAGGAATATAACTTTTCCCATGGAAATGGAAATGGTTTGTTCTGGAAAATTATGATAGTGTCAAACTTTCAGATGCTGATTTATAGCTTTTTCTGTCTGTCTGATGTTCTATGTTTTCTTTTCAAACTCCAGTTACAAAATTCTGTGCCAGTTTCTCTCTCACAGCCCCACCCTGCAGTGAATCAGAAGTGCACCGTGTCTTTTTTTGATCAGAGGTCTTGATGTAGTCATTTGCTTCTATTGTTGCTTATGATTTGACTAGTTATGCTGTGCTGTACAGGGAGTGGTGCACTCAGTCTTATTTGGAAATGTAAATTGGTGACTAGAGCAAGTGCCGCATTACTGAGGGCAGCACCTCACCATGAGCATATTTGGCTAGTGCTTCATTGTCTGGGTTGGTCACTGATTAGGCTTCAAAAAGGGTATATGGAATGGGTGTTGATTTACAGGAGCTATAAATATACTGAGACTTGCAAGCTTAGAAAGATCATTTTTCCCTTTGAGCTCTGACACTATGGTTAAAATTGCTGACCAGAGCTACCACCAGGGCAGTTTTCCAAGAGCATCCCTTTAAGGAGAGTTTATGCCCTTTTAAAGGAAGGGCATAGGCAATGACCATTGCTTTCCCCACTCATGAGGAAAAAGAGGGTAGCAGTGTAGGAGAACATTGTTTGGCTAAGGTTTTTCAGTGTGTTCTCTCCAGCCTCAAAGTATGCAATGATAGTATTGGTTGGTAATCGTGACAGTGTGCCCGAAGTGGTGAACAGATGTCTTATGTACTCAGAATTTAAAAAAATGAAGTATGAGCCTCACTTCTCTCTGTCACTCCACCAATGTGAGTGGACTTGCATGAGAAATGATTATCACCTAGATCTTGCATCTGCTTGCTGATTACAGGAGGTGGAATGATTTAAAATTGCACCATGGATCTATAGGATTTCTCAGTTGTGTTAACACAGAGTTGGAAGCCTTGTTTCTATATGTATTTATTCTTAATCTTTGTTTTGGAAGAAAAATAATGTGAAACTATTCATCAGGGATTCTAGTGATAAATTTAAACAGGGGAAGTTCAGGTTAGATGTAAGGAAGAAGTTCTTCACTATGAGGGTGGTGAGGCACTGGAATAGGTTGCCCAAAGAAGTGGTAGATACTCCATCCCTGTCAGTGTTCAAGCCCAGGTTGCACAGAGCCTTGGGTGACATGGTCTAGGGTGAGGCATCCCTGCCCATGGCAAGGGGGTTGGAACTAGATGATCTTAAGGCTGTTTCCAACCCTAACCATTCTATGATTTAATAATTCAGAGTTTTTAATCCCTCTTTTTAACCTGGATTCTATTGATTTATTTGCTCTAAGATGAAGTTTTTTTACCCTCCTTCATGCAAGGCAACTGTTCTAGAAATCTTTGAATCCTTGGATTTTGACAAGGATTTGATTTCACAAAATCTGTTGAAAGTTATATAGTGCAATGGTACATAGTTTTCCACATACAAGTATGAGGTAATTAATCTGTGTACATCACTTCCTTGAGTCTGTCTTTGTGCCTCTGTGGTGTTATTAGTGGGACTGTCCCATTGGGGTGTAATGCAGAATGCTAATGTTTTGCTTGTGGTGGGTCTCTCTTATTCACCTATGGAACACTAGATACCCATGAAAAAGGTCAAATGTACAGAGATCTGGCATCCATTTCACAACTTGCAAGGCATAGTCTCAAACATATGTAATATATATAACTCATTGCCAGAAAGCTGAAAGGAAATGATTGCGTTTGAGTACAGTGCAATCTACAACAATAGCTCAATGTGCATGAAATTAAAAACTGCTGGCAACACATGTAGAATAAGTAAGTTGACAGTGTTTATTTTTACTTTATAGCTTTCTATGCAGATAAGATCCCACTTTTTACAGTATTTAATTGGCTTCATAAATAAAACCAGCAAATACTAATTATACCTATACCCACTGTTACAGAATATTGAACTTTCCAGAGCTGAGCATGCAGTATATTGCTATTGTGATGTGTGAATGGGTTAGAATTCAAGTACAGCTGTGTTATGTTGACAACATACTAGCACTCCACCTTTTAGCTGAGATGGTTCCTTCTTTCCTTGATGCCCTGTTCTAGTTTTCAAGCATTGCTCATTTGACCTACTGTGCGTAGCAATTACTTTTATCTGACACTCAAAAAACCTCCATCCCCCCCCAAACCAACAGTAAAAAACAACCCCCACAAAACCAAACCACTTAACCTAGAGTGCTCAGTTTTATGAAATCACACTTCTTACCTACTCAGAACTGGAGCAGTATCATAACATAATATGATTTAATTTTGGTACATTTTTAGTGTGATATTTAGCTCATGTAGTAACGTTTCAAGAGAGGGTAAAAGTGTAAACATAAGCAAGTAACAATACATAGCCTCAATGCAGTAATGAGAGTACATCCACTGAAGAGACATAGAGGGATCAAACAGGTGATGTGGAAATGATAAAAAAATATTTTTGGCCATCCGACTACGCGGCTGCTTGAGCGAAGCCAGTCGACTCGAGAACCGGCGTAGACGACGCATCCAATCCCTGAAA
>JANHGB010054629.1:0-34813 GCA_026283785.1 Coracopsis vasa
GGTGCGAGCAGCGCCGGCCCAGCCGCGCTCATTCACTCCTCATAGGGGTGGCTAGGGGAGCCCTTTGGTAGGGGGGGACGCAAAGGAGGTGTGGGGACCCCCAACTGTCAGCTGGAGCTGCACCTGGAGGGGAGCGCGGGTGCAGCCCTGGGGAAGGGCTCCCGGGGCCGAGAAATGGAGCAAAAGGAGAGAAATAGTGAAAATGAGAAACGCATATGAAAAGGTGACAAATAGAAGAGAAAGCGTGAACGGGAGAGAGGAAAGGAAGAGGAGAAATAGTGAAAGAGGAAGAAAAAGCATAACAGAGAACTAAAAGACTGGCCAAAAAGAGAGCAAAAGAGCCAAAGTGGGAGATAACAACAAAAAGAGAAACGGCAAATTAAAAAAGGACAGGAGGAGGAGGACACAACTCAGAGCTCCTCAGGCCAGCAAGCAAAGAGGTCCCAGCAGTTTGGCCTGGCCCGGCTGGTCCCCTGGCCAAGGGCAGGTAGAGGTGCAGGGAGGTACCCGGAACCCTCCCGCAGAAGGGCCCAAGGGCAGCAGGTCTGGTGGCCAAGGCAGGGTCCTGCAGGCCAGGAAAGGCCTCAGCTTCCCGGTGGCTGGAGCCTGGGCTCTAAGCTGCCACAGCCAGCCCAGAATTTCCATCCCCCCTGATCTGGGGAAAGAACATTTGATGCCATCAAAGGGCTCCAGATTGAAAACAGATGTGCTTCCCTGAGCCTCTCCATGCATTTAATTAAGGCACAGGCATGGAGGAGACATTTTCATCATTAGTTTGCTTTCAGCCTCCCCCCCACCACTCTGGGTCCCAGTTTACCCTTTGCAGTCTCTAAGACCCAAGCAAGCATAGTAGAGCTGTGGGAGTCTGTTGTACCCAACTTGGAGGCAAAAGCTGGTGGGCACAGGCTGGAAAGGCCAGAAAAAGCACCAGAGCAAGGTTGTGCATGTGGACAGAAACATGTGGTTGTACATACACCCAAAACGCTATATATACATCTATGTACCCAGCAGTATGTGCCTTACTGCTTACTGGTGTGGCCCTTTTTCTGCACGTGAGGGAGCTTTTGTGCATGATGTCCTGCAGCACATGTTGGATGGGGAAGGGGCTGTGTCTTCACGTTCAAGGCTGTATCTGGCTGGATGTAAGCAGACAACTTGTACCCTGGCTCTCAGGGTGTCCAGGTTTAGGCATGGCAGGGTGGGTGTACATACTGCCATGCTGTGAGGAATGGTTATCTGTACACAACTCTGTGTGCTGCTCAACACATGATACACCCTTTTCTCTGCCTTTCCCAGACATCTGTCTGCCTTCTTGGTGAGCTAGGTTTTACCTTCTTTCTCCCACTTCTTCAAATGGATGCTGGAACTGGCCTGGCCTTTCTGAGCGGGTGCTGTGGAGTCCCAGCCATGAAGACGCCATGCTACTGACAGTAGGGTCTACTCTTAGCCTCTGTAAACCACTGCCATGGGGATGACAGCAGAAGCCGCAGAAGCCACAAGAGCTCTTTGTGCTACCTTCACTGACATCCCACTGACATTCCTGGTAAGAAGTATTTCTCCTTAAAACTCCCCGTGTCTAAGGGCATCCTTCAGACAGCCCTCCTTCCCAGTATTGGGATTTGGGAATGCAGCCCAATACCAGCAAATGCCCTGGAAAGATGGTGGGTGAAAGCAAGCTGGTTCTGTGGGTGACCACATCAACATGTGTGCATCTGCTACAAAGGGACGGTCTCACCTGCAAGGCAATAAAGGGGCCCAGCTTCGTGACTGGCTACTGTGGCTTTCCCCTTAAGTGTGCCACAGCGCTCCCCGTGCATACAGCACCATAGGCCAAACAGCAACATGGGATGCCAGATTCACATTCTGGAAGTGGCCTAAACACCTCCTTTTCCCAGATGCCTCCTCCTACAACACAACTGGATTTCTGAGACTGGGTGGGAGAACTCTGCTGAGGGACAAGATAAATCCAAGGAAAACTCTTCCAGCTCTGCCTCCAAAGAAAGAAGGCTGGGAACAGTGAGCTTGATCAGCCTGAGCTTGAGGGAATATAGGCGGGATGGGTGAAGGGACCTTGTCTTGCTCAGGAAGTAAGTCACACGAAAAGAAAGCGATGGACAAAAGTGGCCTACGAAGATCATGAGTAAAAGACAAACAGAAAAGAATTGAAAAGATGAGGAGAAGGAGGGGATGAAGGACATGATCTCTGTGCTCCTGGGCAAGCAAGCCAGGGCATCCCAAGACGCTGCATAGCTGCAGTTCTCAGCCAGTCACTAAATCAGAAGTAGGACCATCTTTACAGGACGAGCATGAATCATCCCTCTGTTAGCCATTTCCTTTAACTTGGTTCAAAGTTTTAGAAAACTTCAGGTTAGAGTACTGGCAGGTATTATCACCTTACCTGAATACTGAAGAGTATTACTGCCTTCTAGTGTTCATCTTCTCCCCCTCCAGCCACAAGAAGGGAAGGTAGAAGAGTATGGGGCATTTGCCATCCATATCAGATGTATTAATTTCTTCCTGTGGAAGTGCCCTACCGCCAGCCCATGCACTCACTCCAGGGCCTCCAGGAGTTTCTGCAGAATAAACAGCCATAGGGTGGGAATGAGCCACACCATGGCTTGCTGTAATCAAAGATCTCAACACACTTTCACCTTTCAGATGAGGAAACGGATGCAAAGACAGCTTGTCCTTATCATCAAGCCCAAAGCAAAGGTGATGGAATACCCCAGTTCTCATGACCCTGAGGCTGGGAAGGATGCCGCAGATGGCACATGACAGCAAACGCATATACCATTTCAACATCCCATAGGCCGCAAAGTTAGGCCATGGTAAGCTAGACATCTATTTCCCACCTTACCACTGGCCTGGTGTCATGCTGAACAGGCAGTTCCCATTCCCCACCGTCTTCCCATCTCACATTTCCTTTCCAATGTGCACCTGCCTGGCAGCTGCTTACAGCCCCATTCCTCCACCTTCCCAGGCTGTCCATCAAATGACTGCCTCCTGCTCACACTCCCAGCAAGGCAGGGACCTCTCAGCCTCTGCTGCCAGGGAAGGAGGAAGCCCAAAGGTTCAGAAACAGGCAGAAATCTTCTAGGTAAAGCACCCACAGTTGAAGGGCCAAGCCTCATGCTGCAAACAGCAGCCAGACCCCAGTATGGCCCTTCCTGCTCCCAAAAGTGGTTATCATTATAAAGGATATCAGTGAGACTCATGCCTCAGTGGAGCTCTGCCTCAAAACCTATCTCCTATACTGTGACCATACACGATGCCCAGAGGTGAGGCAGAAACCACAAGCAAGCTCTCCCCTTCTCCTTCCCCTAGATGTGTATCAAGGAGGTGAAAACCAAAGACCTGCACCTCTGCAGATGACCAGCACATTTGCTTCTGCTTTCTTTTCTCACACAAAATTACATGCTCAATCTGCAGCATCAGTGAGAAAGTCTAACTTGAGTATTTGCACTCATTCCTGAAACTTCCCATGAAACCCATCCCTGGCAGCTCCTGTGGTTCTCCAATATATGAGCTACCCAAGTGTGCTATAAGCCCTCAGAAACATTCCCTTCACCTTTGCACCTGTCTGAACAGGACCTTCCTTGTCTTGGTAGCAGTTTTCAGGTACAACAACCAGAAGCTGAGATGACCACCTTCCCAAGGGTCTTGCAACCAACAAGAAATACACAGAGCAGATGAACAGCTGGGCAGAAGTAACACGCTTAGGGCAACTCACACTCCTTGTAGTTGGCATTAGTGGGATGGAGGAAGACACCAAGCAAGCCGAACCAAGCCTGCTCTGCTCCCACATTTGGCTCCTCTGCACTAACTACCACACCACATGCCTTTCCCAGCATAGACTACCCACTTGTTTCAGGTGCCCTAAATATCTTCTCTGCTACCTAAGTTAAAAACCAAAACAAAACAACAAAGAGGCAGCAGAACCTGTGGAGGCTGTGACACACAGGTGTGGATTCTCAGCTGTCTAATAATATCATGGCACTCAGGTGAAGTATTTTGTTCAGCAAGCGAAAGTAGTTTGAGTATCTCTCCCCTACTTTATTTTCATTAAACTTCTCAGCATGTAATGTCTTAGAGCCTTTTTCAGTCTGCCAAATTTGTTTTAATCTAGCAATTTAAAAATAATATTGCAGGAGAGCAGCAGAGAGAAGGAGGAGATAATAGCCAGTACCATTCCACAAGCTTGTGCAATGCACACACAGTTTATTACAGCTTTGTGCTTCTTGGCCTTAGCCATGCAAGGTGCTGGGGACCCTACAGTACTGATCTGAGGACCCATTGGAGTGCGAGCAGATTAGGTGATTCAAAGGACAGGAGGGCACAACGGTGCCTTACTCCTCTCTAAGGACCATAGTAGCAGTTACTTTGGAGGGGAAGTGCTTCAAGATGGACCTCCACTGCTTTGCACCCCAAAACATCAGCCACAGCTCCTCAGGGGCAAGCTGATGAGAAGCATCAAATCAGATATCTCTGCTGCTGGCCACTTCTCAGGCTGCATCCATACTATCCCATTCCTTGCCCACCCCAGTGATATTCCCGCTGTTGGGCTCTGTTGTTGAAACCCAGGTGCTGGGGAGCGAAACCAAAACTCTTTGCCCTGGAAAGTTTTCCTTCCATCACGCTGTCACGCTGGTTCACTGAAATGTCTGCTCTGAAGCCTCTTTGCACTTTCTCTACCCAAGGCTGGGTAAGAACTATGCTGATCTGGAGACAGCACCTGCAGGAACATGTGTGTGTACATATAGGTGTATTACCTTACACGCGTGTGTGAGAGTTTGGGTATGTATGCACACATTCAAGTCTGGAGCCAGACCTCTCCCCCACAAACTCCTGCTAGACACTTGGGCCAAATCTCCCTCTTTTCTTTCTTCCCCACACAGAGATGTGTTATTAGATCTGTGGGGATCAGGTTGTCTACGGTAATTTCAAGCTGTAAACTCAACATCAGGGTTTCTTTTAATCCCAAACATCTTGATATCATCTGGAAATGCCAAGAGCAGTTTATAATTAGGGTTTAGCATGCAGATTAATACCAGCAGCTCCAGGGTGAACAGACCATCAGAGTCTAATCAAAACTTAAATGGGGCAGCAATTTAAAACTGAGATTTATTATTTCTCTGCATAATATTTTGAACCAGGGACTGAGCTCACATCACACACAATCATTCCTGGAAGTGCTATCACATCTCCAGTCAGAGCAAGGTGGCTTGTTACTGGTACATGGGGATGTTAAATACTAGGCCTCGGGAGCTTATTTAGGAATATCGCAGCATTGACACCGTATGAGATTTAGAACCTGAGGCAGGAAAGCACTGGCACACATGTACAACGTATGGGGCTTCAGGCCCACATGGATGATGGGGAAAAGCCACACATTTTTTTTTTACTGGGTGCCAGTTGTAATAAGGGAGGTGGCCCCAGAATACCAGCTAGGGGGTTCTCTGTTTGGCATCTCCTCTGGCCAAGGAGTAAGGAAAGATGTGTGGGTAAGGAAGCATGGAAAAGTGTGCATTATTCAGGATGGGGGAAAAGCCAGCTCGCAGCAACAGAACCATCACAGGAACTGGCACCATGTAAGCAGGCTTGGTGGTGTGCTCAGCTAAGGGTTGGAGTGGAAGTTCTGGGCCAAATGCAGCCAGGGAAATCTCTTCCTGAAAGATATTTCTGCAAAGTCACGTTTGGATGGCCCCTGAGTGTATCCCCAAGTCTCAGAGGTTTGGTTTTCAGGGTGGGGGCAGCTGGGCTGTTTGTGCAGCACCTGGGTTGGGGTTTCCAATAGCAGGGATCCTACCTTTTCAAATCAGCTTTGCCCAGACCTCCCCCAATCCAGTTTGGGCTGGAGCCCTTCCCTCAGCTCCTCATTTATAAAACACAAGTGGAGGAGGGGGCTGGGAGAGTGGGAATTTGTTCATCAGTTTGTCTGTACAAGTCCCAGTTTTCAGATTTCAAGACAGAGTTTCAACAGTTGCCACCTAGCTTTCAACAGAGATGACAAGCACATCCTCTAGCTGGCAATGTCAGGAGCTAGTTTCCTATCTTTTTCTGTAAGTTTTGCTGCAAGTGGAAGAGGGGCTATGAGGACACGAATGTCCTCATCTCCAGCATGGACTTGAATTGGAGTTCAGCACTTCAGTTCCCTGGCTTTGCTTTTGCTAGGGATACCTGCGTAGCTCGGAGGTCTGCCTCTGGCCCTGGAGGCTGCCTCTGTGGAGGTGTGTGTCAGCACTATCCTGACATGATCCCAAAGATAGGGATTCATGGATTCCACCAGGAAACTGCAGCAGTATCAGCACAAACATCTCCCCACTATGGCTTTCCTCCAGCATGTTGGTTGTCAGGGCATAGTCCTGAAGGTGGGTGGTGTTTGTCTTCATCACATTAAGCCTGCTTCATTCCCTTCAGTGATTTCAGTGAGATTACCTGCCTCAGGAACCAGGACTCTGCCTCGCAAGAAACCAGGCTGTGGCCCTTTCAGGTTGCCTGCTCACCAGCCATGACTACCTGGGGACACCGAGACGGCCACCAGGAACTCCCATGGGACAGCTAAACAGAGCTAGCCAAACTAAGTTAGAGCTAAACTGCATGTTCCCAAGTGCTCAGACTTGAGCTGGCTCCAGAGCTGGCTGTGTAAGGAGCCATGGGTTTGGATAAGCCAGCCATTTAACTGGGGTTTTATTACCAGGCAGGGTAACAAAAGCACTCAGAGGTCACCGGGGAACTTTAATCAGCACCGAGGGTCACTGGATAGCAGGCTAGGCAGGAGGAGGGCAGGGCCCAGGGCACACAAATAAATAAATAGATGTATAGAAACCACCTCCGTTCCTCCAAGGGATCTCCTCTCTCTCTCTTCTCCATGCTCTTTACAAGCAGACATTCAAATGTTCCTAATTTCCCCAACTCCAAGATCTCCAAATTTAGCCGAGAAGTTTATCCACAAGGTTTGGTTGAGGGTTCTTTTTTTGTGTTCAAATCCCTCACTGCTGGAGATGAAAGTTCAGTCTGCTGAACTGCTCTTGGGCTGGATATCAGATATCCCTCGCCCCAGAGAGAGGCAGTGTCCCACCAGCTTCTCTCCCCTGCAGGAAAGAAAAAAAACAACAACCCTCCCATAATCAGAGTCTGGGCAGACAAATTGGCACCACTGTTTTCGTCTTTTCTCCCTCCACCCCCCTTTCTGGAAGAGGACTAACCCTTCGGAGCACAGTCACAACTCACAAATATTTGTGGGTATTATATTGCAACAGGGAAAAAAATCCAAGCGAAGGTAACTGCTAAAAGCTTAGTCCTTCTCCTATGGAAAGTAGCTTTATGCACATCCATAAATCTCCTTTGGAAGTGGCCATTAAAATTGCTTCTTGTTTAATTTATTTTTTTTTTAAGGTCATTTATACACTTTTTCTCATCTTGCAAACGAATGATGTCATTGGCAGGCCCAGTAATGAACTGAAAAAAAAAAAAATCAACTTTCTCAAAAAGCAAACATTTCAATACCAGTCTGCTAATCCAGCCAAATACTTAAGCATGTGCTTAACAACCAACATGTTTTTAAGTGCCTTGCTCCCACAGGGACATCTGTCCACACTCATCTTCATGCACAAATGATGTGCTTGAAGCAAGGAGGGTGTTTAAACTGTTGCAGGATGAGACTCCCTGGGCCTGGCTGCTGAGTGACTCCTTGCACAGGCAGCACAACATGACAGAGACCCCTCAGCAGCTGTGCATGGGTGCCCTGACCCACTCGCTGATGATCGCCGGTTCTCCCTCTCCTTCTACAATCTTGAGACTGATGTCTTCAGGGTTTCCTGCATTGCTGCTTTCTTTCTAACAGTCAAGCCCACCTCTTTTTGCTTACTGTTCAAAGGACAAATCATTCTCCAGATGCCACAAAGCAAATCCTCTCTAACCTGCATGGCCCTTTGCTTTGCAGATATCCCCTTGACACAAAAAATGCTATTTAGTTAAAAGCTTCCTTGCACGATACTTGTGTTCTTTGGTTTGGGTGTGTGGATGGGGATTTTAGGTTTGTTCTTATTTTCTTGGAAGCTGTTTTAATGAAGTGGAAGCAAAACCAAACAGCAGGCTGTGCAAGTGGGGAAAAATAAATGCAAAACTTGAAAATGAATAATTGGCGTGGTTTTAATTAAGAAGCGGTTAACTGTTTCGGGGTGAAGAGCATGGGCTTGGCTTGACACCGTCTGAACCCTGGAAAGAGCACGTTAAGCTGCTCACCATGCTGCGGGTTAAGAAAATGGGAAATAAATACGTCCCAGCCTCTTGGAAAACTAAACCATCTTTAGTGCTCAGCTGTAAACTTTCTTCAGCGATTTATTAGAGTTCCAGAAAACACTTGTTGAGTAGCCTTGGCCTGTAATAAATATCAGTCCTTGTTTGTTTGTTTTTGTAATGGGAACAAAACCACATCTTTTTCTTTCTAAAGTGGATAATTCAATTACATGGCAAGAAACACATTCATTGTCCAGAATACCCAGAGAAGATTGCCACGAGACTTGCAGTTCAGTGGAGAGAGGAGGGGAACAGAGCCAGCTGATACCCAGGATTGATTTCAGGGAAGATTTCCTTGTTGGCAAGTCCACTTATGCAGGAGATGACAGCAGCACAGGATTGTCATTACAAACAGGAGGCAGAGATGGGCACATCTGCCCATCCCAGGACGTGGAGCTTCAGGGTGGCAAGGCAGATATGAATGAAAGAGAATGAGGGATAGTGAAGGGAAGTGACTGCGTGACACACAGCAGCTCCGAGATGGCAGGGGAGCTGAGCTCCAGCCCTCTGTTCTCAGCCTGCTGTGTGCACTCACAGATTTCTTGTGATTTCCTTCAGAAAATGCAAACCCCAGGTTGCTGCCTGCAGTGCCAGCAAGGAGTCTGTCACACCCATGTGTCAGCAATGCTTTGGAAGCCCTGCTCAACTGCTTGCTGACATATTCTGAGTGCCTGGTAGGCACTCAGATCCAGTAAAATGGGTGTTGTTTGAAGGCAGAAATCCACCTCTGTCCCACATCTCACATCTGATCTCGTGCTCTTTCTCAAACCTAGTTCCAGTCCAAAAAATATCAGTTTTTTCTTCTAGACACTGAAATACTTCAACATTTCTTGCTCTGCAGGCTGTCACCACTTCAGTGGGGACTGGTCCTGGCCTCAATAGTAGGAGGCAGATAGTGGCAATGATCACAAATATATCTGGAGGCAATACCCTATAAGATCAGGGAGTGCTTGTGAGCATCCATATCCTTCTGTGCCCCCATTTTTGGGAACCTGCCTCGCAAAAGGAGAAACAGGAGTCAATGCTTTAAAATCAGTTCTTGGAGGGTTTGGTTTGTCCACCCTCTGCAGGCAGCCTGGCTCTGGGTTTAATGCTAGAAAAGTCTCTGAGCTGAAATAGCTGAAGGGAGGTACTATCCAGATAAGCAATTACCCAGTATGCTTTCCCAGGGACAGCCCAGCAATTATGGTCAGCAATAAAGAAATCTGACAGTTGTCAAAACACAGACCCTCATTCCTCCAAGCTCTTCTTGAGGGGTACAATTAGTGTGCTGATGTGATTAAAGCCATGTTCAGCTCTGTGATAGAAGAGCCAGACGCACCCAGATAACTCCTCCAAAGCCAGCCGCTCAAAACTGAGGCGTTGGTTACCTGATTTGTAGCCAATCAAGTAGAAATCAACCATTCCTGTCCACATAGCTACATCATGCCGTTAAACAGCCAAACCCTCTTCTCTTACATGTCGTTGAGGGAGATGAAATCCATATGGCCCAGAGAGTGAGTGCAGGCTAGGGATGGAAGGAAGGACAGAAACAGCATTTCTTCAGGACAGAAGACAATGGAAACGTTTCCACTGATTCCAGTAGGCTCTGAATCAGTGGCTGCAACCAATTTTCCTCTTAAATGGACTTCCATATGTCTAAAAAAGTCTTGCAAGCACTGGAATTTGTTACAGAACAAACCTGTACTTTATTACTCTGCTCCCCAACTCTGAGTGTTTCTCCCTTTAAATTACTTGCTCAGCCATTTCTGGGCTTTGGGGTTCACTTTCAAGGAATGCATTCACTTCTAAAGCTAATGTTTTTCCATGACACAAAGAAAAGTTTCCCCCCTCTGCTCCCAGATTTCACTTCACTTTGCTGGGGTCTTGCATCTTTAGCTTCATCAGAAAAATAAGTGGCTCTATGTGCAGAGGAAAACATGGGGAGGAAATCAAGTTCACCAGACCTGAAACCTTCTTTACTTTACAGATAGCCTCTGAAACACAGATATTTGGGGAAAAGCCTAGCAAAACTTCTTTTTTTTTACCAGAAATTTTCCATTTTCCACTTCTCTTAATACAGAAGAGATTTTATTTTGCTCTCTTTCTGACAGGCATCCTTAGACTAAAGATTTTTCTCTTTACTTCTTTCATTAAATTGAAAAAAAATTGGCAGAAGTGAAGTTTTCCATTTTTATCAAAAACTGTTTTGTAGGAAGAGTCACTTTCTTGCCCATGATATCCTGTATGCGCTCTGTAACCCATTTAAAGGGGTTTAGGAAGCTATGTACCATTTTCAGTAGTGGTTTAGGCACGGCAAGGGACATTTTCACAAACAGCTTCATATCCATATTCCAGTATTATCAGTAAAGTTTAAGCATTTAAATACCTTTTATCTTGTCCTGAGGTGTCAACAAAAGCCAGGCTTTCTACAATGTCTTGAAAATACAACTTAAGTTTGATTAAGCTCTTAAAACCTAATGGAATATTTGTAACTTACTCCTAAAGCTATACCAAAATGGCCATAAACATTATAGTTTTCAAATTCATCTATCTGTGCAAAAATATTTTCCATTTCCTTGGAAGAATGAAAACACAGGAAGAAAGTTTCAAAGCAACTCCCACAAGGAACATCCCTAAGGTCTCATTTAATTCACAATTTTAAGTTTCTAAGCTTCCAAAGTATTTTTTAGTTGATGTTAACTTTAGCTTCAGGGTGTTGTTTCAAAATGAGATCTCAAACCATTTCATTAGAAAACAAAGCCAAAAAGCTTGGATTTATTTTGATTCCTTTTCCAGAGCAGTTCGTCAAGCTGATGTGAATTCACAAACATTTTCAGCCAACCTAAAGCACAATTTTTGGCAAATAAATAATTTGCCTAAAAAAAAAAAAAAGGCAGTAATTGTCCTCTTCTAAGAATAAGGATAAAACTCATCTGTGATTTTAAGTGTTCAGACTCAACAGTGATGGAGTATTTGCCCTGATGATAGAAAAAGAGAAATAGATTTTGCTTATTACTTTATACATATGTTGATACATATCTCAAATTTATATACACACACATACACACACGTCCCTTTCCGTCCAACATGAATGTTTTCAACACAGAAAAAGTAAAGAGAAGAGATTGAGTGCTGATTAGAACAAAAGTCGCACTGTACCTTACAGATTTCAGCATGTCTCATTAAAACCGGGCTTGAAATATACATATCCTTTAATAAATAAAGCTTAAGGTACATAAACACTGCAGCGGATATAAATTATTTTAACCAAAGTATGTAGGGAAAAAAAATTACTGGAACACCACGATCCAGGGCATTTTACAGTAAATTGGACTTCATCAGCGGTTTTGCATTTTTATTTGATTTTGGAGTTCCTCCACTAAAGCTGTAAGTTTTGTAGAGTTTATTTCACACCTTGTAATTTAAAACGTTACACTCCATCGAAATTCCTCTCAAAAAAAGGACCTGAGTAATTAATGTCTTTGAGCTCAACATTCATTATATCCCACTAGTGTGAAAATTCATAAAAATAAGACATGGGATTAGGAGCTTAACAGCCTCACACATTTGCAGAGCTGCTGCATTGGCAAATATTTCTCTGCCATGTCGGAGTGGAGCGCACTCCCGGCTGCTTTCATTTTGTTTCTTTGGATCATCCAAGTCATTAGAAAGTGCCTGAAAAGTAACCTCATGTCTCATGCTCATATTTTTTCTTGGAAGCAGATAAATAGAAGGGATTTGGGCCATTTCTTCCCATGATCTTCTATTTCCTTCATTTGGTAGGATGTGCTTTACCTCCTCATAGAGACAATGGGAGTTTGGGCCACTTGCAGCAAGGGGACTCCAGATGCCCTTGGAAAGGAAGCAGGACCTGGGCTTTGATTACTGAGAGCTGAATTGCTTCCTTTATGAGAACGCCTTGGGTTCTCCTCCCTGGTTCCAAGGAGGTGGAACAGCTCCGGGTTGAATCACAGGCTCCGTTTTGCCCTTGGCGGATTCATAGATACAGTGGGTGAATTTGTGCAATGAACAGTAACTTTGACCAGAGTTTAATTTTGGAGGGACATAAACCATTCACAAAGTTGGGCTGAATTTGACAAGCACATTTTGCCAAAAAAACAAACAAAACCAACAAGCCTAATACAGGAGGCTCTTTTTAAAACTTCAAAACATTTCATTCCAAAGTGTTTTCAGAGCAAAGAGGTTGACTTCATGTAGGTGTTTCTGAAATGAGCCTTTTGGAGGTTTTATTGAAAAGCCTGACTTTAGAAAAAAACTGAAATTAAACTGTAAAATGGAACATTGTGTTTCAGATCAAACACCATGTCCTAGGTTGCCTCAATATTTCTGGTTCATTTTATCTTTTTTTTTTTTTTCCCCTTTTCTTAAGAGTCTTTTGGTTCAAAACAAACAGAATTGCTTCATTCCTTGGTCACTTCCCTCAGGTATCTAAATCTGACCACAGTACAAAGCATCCTTTATTCACCCATGTCCAATCATTCACCCCAGGACATGGCTGGCTTGAAACCCTAAGGAGTATATCAGTACAGCTCTCCCTGCAAGTCTGGCTATTCAATTTCCTTCTAAACTGGGCAATTCCTATAGTGCTGAAGTCACTCATCACAACTCCCTCTATAGCCGACAGTGAGAAATTCCAGCCCAAGATCTTTAGGACAAGCCATACCCTGAATATGCCACTTGATTTTAGAGGGAAACAAGCTGTCCAGTTTGGACTCAGACATACTTTAAGTGACGGGATGTGAAGTCCGCCACAGATCTACTCTTGGGCAGAAAGTACCACTGGAAATTGCAGTTTCCATTACTTCACGTGGCTGTGGAAAGGAAAACCATTTCCAAGATAGATAGATCAGCTATTCCATATGCCCTGGAAATTAATCTGTCAGCAGCAGATGGGAAAAGTGCATCAGCATTCAAGTACTTTGCTGCCTTCTGATGTTTAGGGTCACATTTGCATCACCTTTCTGCCAAGTGCTTTTTGGCTGTAAGATGGTGCACAGTCACTGATTCAGGGAAGTTCGGCTTTTCAGGAAGTTCTCTAAAGAAAAGCATACCAGAAAAAAGGCTTATTTTATTTCACTCTGCACATTTTTAAGCAGTACAATTAATATAACTGGTTTAGCATCCTAAATGAAGTTTACACATTTTACCCCATGAACAATGCTTCTAACTTAAGAAGAAGTTAGCACACTCTTAAAAAATTAAGTAATTTACACATCTTCCTTGAGTTTAATGAAAGAAACTTCTACCTCCAAGCTTGACCTGGAGGCTGTGTTTCAGCCTCCCTTTGCTCTCCAGCCGAGAAAGCTGTTTTGCACTCAGAGCAAGCCACCTTTGTAGTGAAAGGATGAGGAGATTCTAAGGAAACATCAGGGCTTCTCAGATGGGTAAAAACTGGGAATCTCTCAGCAAAGTTATTTTTTAGTTTGATTAAAAAGTCTGTCATCACATACTCTGGCTGGGGAAGAGGTGATAAAATCATTCAGTTTTAGGACATGGAGTGGTTCTCAAATTTAAATCAGATGGAAAGAGAGACAACGTGTTTTCAAAAGTAGTTAGGCTCTCAGCTAGAATTATGACTCGTATCATTTTCTTGTAGTTACAAATTGAGCGTGTTTCTGAGATTGAATATAGCAGCAAATAACCACCCCACCATACTTTTCTTATGAACTTATCTTACATCATAGCCCTGTGCCCTCACGAGGACAGCAACTGTGAAACATGGTGCTGTTGTCCATGCGAGCAAGCAGTGATCCAGTGCTTTGCTTGCTCTGAGGATATCTACATGAGCTGATGCACAAGTATGACGATGAGTCACAGATGGCTTGATCGGTGTTGGAAACTCAGTGCAGATCTGAGCAACTTTTGGATGCTTCCCACCATGCATATTTCACTCCCTGTCTCACTGCAGAGCCTGCTATGCAAATGCTTTGAAGGATAACACAGAAAGGGTTGAGCGTTGGGAATTGGAAAAAACATTCTCTTCAAACACAGTTAATGGGACAAGAATACCCAAGTTTAAACTGCAGCAGTGTAGTTTCCAGTTAGACCTTGGAGTAACCTTCTACGGGTGACAGACAGATTCTCCATCACTGCAGGGTGCAGAAACTATTGGACAATTCTCTGTCAGTACAGACAGGGTGGACTAGGTTGTGGCTATGAGTTATAGGACATTTTGAGATCCTTTCCCCTTCTGTCATTTCAGAACAGGTCAGCCCACCTGCAGTTTAATCTTGCTCGGCAGTTGCACCCTGAAAACACATAGTCTACAGGTCAAGTCCACACACAGAAGCTACTAAAGAAGCAATTTAAGAAATAACACTAACCTTTCAGTAGGAGCAGAGCTCACATTTCTTCAAGGAAACATCCCCCATGAACATCACACGTATCTGGATGGTTAAGCAGTACTGAGATAGAAAGTTTTGTTTGAGGGTACTCAGGACTGGATTAAAACTGCTGTGACCCCATACAGCAAAACATTGATGCAGTGTATACCACTCTGCCTAATCAAATTTATCCTATGAATTGTTATGGGGCAACTTTAGTCCAACAGAATTCATGCCAGATGAGGTATCATATGTCTTCCTGCAGCCAGTGTAAAACATGAAGCCAACATAAACACTGTATAGCATGTTCTAGCTAATTCAACACAAAGCAACAGTGTACACACACCTGACCTGGATCATATTTGTCCTGCCAGGTGATTTTGCAATACACAGACTGAGTGTTAATGATGTGGAATCCTAGCCCTGTCTATTGCCCTGACAAGCTTTCATCTAGTGTTTCTCTCTTAAAAAAACCCTCCTGTCAGTTCAAGCTCAAATGCAGCATTCAGAGATACTAATACCATCCTGATAGGTTATTAATGATGAGTTTTCTCTCCGCAATCAGGCTTAAAAATGGAGCCTGTAGGGAATGAGGTTTATGCCTCTCAGCAGAGGTGCAAGAAAGAACATTGATATTCAGCACCACTATAGAAAACCACCCAGCAGCAGAGTCCCAGCCATCAGCTCTGTGCAGTGTATGAGACAAGCAGCCCTTGATCTGCTCCTGACACTGGACCTCACTTAGGGCCAACTGTCCAGGCTAGTGGAGCTGTAATTTGAGGCAGGTCCCCACTAACCTGAGGCTCTACATCATGTAGCATGCAAATCCAGCACACCTGCTGTGCCCAAGGTTAGGTCCTAGCAGGGCTTTCTCCACCTTCGGCTACAGACATCACACATGCCCTCCATGTCCCGTCAACTCCACTGAGCATCTTGCAGTGGTCTTCTCAGATAGGGCTCAACATGCAGGATGTACCAAGGCACACTTGTCCTTCAAATATACGTTCTTGTGTCTTCTGAGAGCACCTTCCCCTTCAGCTGGGCTGAGAGTCATCACCTGGTTCCTGCATTGCCACAGGCAAACCTGCTGTCTGCTTGTAATCCAGGTAAGATAGCAGTGTTGGATTCACCTCCACCTCAGAATGTATGCCACAGCTTACCTTAGACACCCCAACAGGCGTGGCATGCAAATGAAACCAGGGCAGTTTTCCCTCCCTCTCCAACCCGTATCTCCAACCCTATGGGACAACTGTCCCTGGACTTCATGCATCTCTGCTGTGTTGCAATACTTCTGAGTCCAGCACTACAGATTGTTATCATGCCTCTTGGCCCTGAGATCAAGGAAGGGTCTAGAAGTGCTACAGCCCCATCTGCTGCAATTCAATTATCAGGTGAGGGCTTGACTAAGCTTGATTAAGTTTATACAGCAGGAAAGTGGCAGTTGCATGCTATCCCCCAGCTTACATGGAAACACATCCCAAATGCACAGTCGTAACTGCCTTGGGCTTGCACAAAAATCGAGTGGCCTCTTGTTTCAGGGTTAGCTGATCATTTCTTCCACAGAAACTCCTGTGTCAGCGAATGAAGTATTTAAAATTCTCAAGCTTTCTTGAATTTGTTGTATCTGCCTTCAGGGTTTTTTTTTTCAATATTAGATGGTGCTGAGTTTCCAAGCTTTTCTCCACAGGGATGAGGCCATCAGGTGACCCACAGTGTGGACAGCCAGCCAAAACTCTGTGGAGATGGGATGCGAGCAGGTAGGGCACGAGGAGAAAGCCCTAGGAAGGAGAAAGGAAGATCTCATTGTGAGAGGCTGAAAGTGATCCTGAGAAAATCTCTAAATTAAGAGTTTACTGAAGGGGTGGATAGGAAGGAAAATTTTAGAAGAGGAGGACTTCCAGGCCTTACTTTATGTTACTGACAGCAAGGCTGTGTCTAAACAGACCACGTACCTCCTCTGAGCATGCAGTGACTGCAGAGGCGATACCTGAGCAGACACACTGGAGAATTGTGTGCCAGGTTTCCATCTGGGCTTTGCCAATACCTGTCTCAGCACTGATTATGAGAAGCAATCTCACTATCCAGAAAACACGGAGACACAAATTTAGTAGAGGAGCCTTGGGAGGTATTGTCAGTACATCCCTTTTAAGGACATAGTCCTGACAGGATGTTTAGCATCTTTTCTTTCTGATAACTGCTATAACTGGGAAAAGCAAACAGAATAAACCCAAAGAAATATCAGCCATTCTTCAGGTGCAAAGCAGAAGCAGGAATCTTCAAGGCCAAGCAGGACCAGCAAACAAAAGCTCTGAGTTGAATTAGTTGTGTACCAGCCAGTCCTGTAAGAGAAGCCGAGTTTCTACCTTGCATGGATTCTCTGTGCTCTGGTGTGCAGCTGAGCCCCTGCCGTCCACAGGGTGGATGTTTTAGTGCCTGGCTCTTTTTAACTGGCACATGTTAAGAGCTTTGAATTAGCAGGTGCATAAAAACTGTCAAAAACCACTTAGCTCTCAAGACAGTCTGTCGGTTGCATTAAAAATATGGTTTTATGTAACCACATTCTCTCAACACTTGCTGGGTATTACGGCATGGGAAAGTCACTTGCCCTTTCCAAATGAAACCAGCGATGTTTTGACTCTCCTGCAGAAAAAGCAAAAAAGAAAGAAAATGAGAAAGGCTACAGTTCCTGTGATCTTGCCAGGGAATTGCTCCTGTTTTCCATGCTAATGTTAGTTTTCTTCCAGCAAAACAGGACCGGCCTAAAGCTCCACACTAGAGGCAAGCACCCCAGGATACTGAAGGGCCAGTGTCTTGCAGCCTTACTGAGCTGGAAATGACGGAGTTTTGACAAATGAATGGGAAGATGTCTCACTTTCTGCCTGAGGAGGTGGTATTTGCTTCAAGTGTGATCTGTGGCTAAAAAAAAATAATAATAAAAAAAATTTGGAGTTTTATAGGGGTTTAGAGCTGGTAAAAAAGCTATCTGTGCCCATGTTTCAGAAGAGGTTTAGAATGGTTTCAATTCTCACTCTCCCCATAGTCACGAGTCCCAAACATCTGGGACCCCAGAAACAAAAGCATCAGGTTTCCAGAGTGGAGAGAGTTATAAGACAAAGATCCAGGAGAATTTTTAAAACACTCGAAAGCACTTCTGAAATCAGCTCCCTTTCAAATATGTGGCAAATACATTAAAGTGGACTTTGGATTAAAGTTTTACTGCCTCTTGATAAAAGCCATTTGCACCTTTGATGTGTTTGTGGATTGCAGCCATCCCAAATGCCTTCCCCAGCACTCACCCTCATCAGGAAGTCTCCCTCTGGCTCTCTTCAGGAATGCCCAGATGGGTTATCATCTGTCACCTCTCTAGAGGTGATCAGCTCAAAACAGCCACCTCTGGGGTCACAGACACAGTAGGTGAAAGCAAAGATTTCTGAGTGCAAGCATTTAAGGTGTAATGGTGAATGTGGATAACCCCAAAGCCTGTGAGAAGTGGAAGGAACAATAGCAATGTAAGCTTCTGAAACTGGCTGCAAGTTTAATGCTACTGAGTTTCAATTCTATGAATCAAAACACTTCCAGTACTACCTTGCACTCCCCCACATTCTGCTCAGCCTGATTGCTTTGAAAAGCCCTGGTTATTTCCCTAGCACGGAGGACTGATGGGTCCATGAAGACTCTTGGCAGCTGCTAGAGGCAGGAAGGGAAACTAGTTGGACAGAAGGAGAAAACTTACTAGTGCCTTAGGATGGTATGAGATGTGGATGACTCCAGCGCTGCAGGCAGTTGGGGCAAAAGAGATGGACTAGACCTTGGAAAGTGTTTCATGATTCCTCCCCTATGAAATGCAGATATAGCTTTGTGGATGTCAAGGCCAGAAAGAATCATCATGAATGTCCAAGTGCAATGGCCAGGATAAGGAAAATAATTTCTTATAGCTTCTCAGGTTCTGCCAGTGAGAACATCACCCCTAAAAGCCTCACAGAGGGACTGTCACTGGCAATACCAAATATGCTGAGCAAGTCCAGGAGCGGGAGCCTGCCTGCTTGGCAGTGCTGATTTCCTGCAAAACTGGTTAGTGTCAATGAGACTGATGAACACTCCACAGTAGTTAGGGGATGCAGTGGGATGTCATGGAGAAAAGTCCATTGCTAAATATTTTGATTTGAGGAACGCAGAAAAGAAAACAATTGGTATTTTAGCAGAGAGGGTGGTTGTGGTGGGGAGATCTGGAAGCAAGAAGAAAATCCTGCAGGGAACCAGGCATGACGTTTTAAAACAGCTGCAAGATGTTCTTCATGGAGAATCAGAGAAGCGTGTTAGAAAAATGCTTAAATGGACCTGGTATTTTATGAGCACATCCTCATGCTAACAGCATCATCTTCTCTGCCGTGAGGCTAACCACCAAAACATGGGACCACTTGAAGCTCACATGACAGCAAAGCCAGAGATACAACCAGTAGGACACCATCAGCACTACAGAGTATGAAATATGCACAATCAGCAACAAGAGTCATCACCTAAACAGCTACAGAAATACTCAAAACATGATGCAGGGTTTTGGTGATACTCAAAAACCTAATCCAGATCCAAATTTGGCAACTTTGAAGAATATGATGTCTGAATTGGATTAACTCCTCCCTGGAACAGAGAACCTGTCTACTCTGGAATGGGAAAAGTAACTTAAGCCTGCAAAGACATAGCTGTTTCGCTCCAGTGAGCTCATGTTGCAAAGGCAGTGAGTATATTCAACACAGATTCCAGCACAGGCTCACAGCATGAGTCTCCAATGACATTACAATTTGTTGCCCAAACTAACAATCTGAAGGGTAGCCAATTTGTGCCTTTTCAGCCATACCATACACAGACTAGTGAGGTACCCCTGCTGGGCTGATGATGAGGTACCTCCTAAGGCTGTGGTAGTGCAACACATTTCTTCCACATGGAGAAAGTAAGGAAGATACCATGGCTTGCTGAGACACCCTCTGCTGGATGCCTAGCTCTAACCTTTAGTGAAGGAGTCACACCAACAGTGACCTTCTGTTACCTGCTGCCTAGGAATGACTCCCAGGGTTCTTCATCCCTAGAATACCAGGTTGGAAGGGACCTCAAGGATCATCTGGTCCAACATTTCTTGGCAAGCATGACCTAGAATAGATGACCCAGCATCCAGTGTAGCCAAATCTTAAAAGCATCCAATGCTGGGGAGTCCACTACATCCCTGGGGAGATGGCTGATTGTTCTCATTGTGAAATATTTTCCTCTAGTGTCCAGTTGGAACCTCACTGGGAGTAACTTGTGTCCATTACTCCTCAAGCTTTCCCATGTGACTCCTTGTAAAAAGGGAGTCTCCATCTTTTTTGTAGCCAGCTCTCCTGGGGACATGGTGGTTCACAGCCATGTGGAAGCAATGGTCAAGAAGGTCATCTGCCCTTTAGCTACGTGGTAGGTAGCTGAAGGGTGCTGCTGGACATTGTGACTGGAGTGCAGCCAGGTCCTCACTTGATATTGATTACTAGCAAGACATCTCATGACATTGCTAAGCTTGAAGTTCATGGGGTGACTCTGTCCTTTGGTCTACTATCTCCTTTACTGGCTCTTTGAAGGAGGAAGCTGTGTATGTGAAATAACTCAGTGGGGTCTCCTTCAGGACATTTAGGTACTAATGCAGAAGCAACATATGGTCAGCAATTATGCATATGGAGCTGCTCCTGATGCATGTCAGTGAGACCTTGACTGCTGCTGCTCTGTTATAAACCTGTTGCAGTATTTGTTTAAGAGCCCCAAGCCACAGTGAAGTCAGAGCAACGCCTTCCCAATAAACAAGTAGATTGAGATCTTGGGCTCAGTTTGGCCCTGCATTATCAGGTAATGCCTGCAAACCAGAACAAAGACGCATTACTCTGCACCACAGAGAAAAGAAATGTCAGAAAGACGTTTGAAGAGCACAATCAGCACTGATAAAAAGAACATGAGAGAATCATACCAGATGATTCTATGTTCAGATACATCACCAGCACTACCAACTGCTTCAGAGAAAAGCAAGAAACTGTACGGGGGAAAGTTAAAGAGTCCCCGTTATTCAGAGATTTATTTATGACTCACGTTTCATTTTAATTACACACAAAGCAATTAAGGCTGGTTTGGGTGTTTTTGTCTTACTTGGCTCCAACCCTTGCAACCAGACTTAGGGAGGGCTGCAGTTTCAGCCCGTGCATGGTCTGGATCAGCAGTGATTCTGTTCCTTAATTCAGCCACATTAATTAATTAATTAATTATTAATTAATTTCCACATCCTCCCCCGTTCTGCAAAATGCAAGTCTAAAGAGGTGTCCCTAGCACTGCAGCTTTCATGCTGGATGATTTATATCTACTTCAATGGCATCACTAGGCGCAAAACAGGCTCTTCCAGTACTTGGGGCTTCATTCTCTGCTGTGACGAATTTACAAGCTTTTGTGTTACCACCTGCTCAGATGGATCCCAGGGCTCCTCCAGATGACTGGACTGAATAGGGATTGCAAGGCAATCTGTCCCATCTCAATCATCCAACAGTCTCCAGAAAATAGCACAGCCCTTACATGGCATAGCCCTGGAAAAGGGAGTCATGCATTCGCTACCAATCTCTGAAGTACAAATGCAATGCCCTGGCCCCCACACATACGTTTTAGTCCCAAATACCACAGCAAACGGCATCCGTACTGCTGCTAGACTTTCTGAACACCATTGCCTATTCAATAGGACACTGTCCACGTCTTCTGAAGGATGGTGTGGCATGGAATGCTGACACTGTCAGATCTCTGCCACATGAGGCCTGCTTTACTTACTGTGCAAGAGCAATTTCTCCCAGTTCTCACCTCTTGCACACATGTGCCAGGTGTGAAAGCCAGTTCAGACATTAAAGCCCACTGCTCAGCACTAGCAGCGTGGAAAAACAAAATCACTGGCTGATCAGCCAAACAAGCAGGTGGGAGTAGCGTGGACAGAGGCAGGAGAGACAAGGTACTAAACCTGCCCAGTGCTCCCAACCGCCTCGTTATACTGATTTATGTTTAGCTAATTGAGAAAATGACTCTAACTACACAATCCAGGCCCTAATTGAGAAAGGCCCAAGCTTTTTAGTGTCTCTACCTGTATCTTAAAAGGCATGATTTAAACCCTGTAACTAACAGGCTGCCAAAGGCAAGGATTTGAAGGATCTAATGTCCTATCATGCCGAGGGGGTGAGGCTTGGCTAACTTCTCTCGTTACTTGGTCTTTCCCCACTGACGTAGAAGTTTGCTGCTGGGACATAAATCAGGGGAAATGATGAAGGAAACCAGTCTCGTGCCCCATCAAAGGAGCCAACATTCGCTTTAATAGGACCATGCAGACTAGCCTAAATAGGGCACTTAACAAACATGTGGTTTCTATAATACCAGCCCACATCTCTATACCCTGTTTGCACTGCCACTGGCAAAACCCTTTGTCTCTTGCACACCACATCTATATCCACAGAATCAGAAAAGGGATCACGAAATAATACCAAAGTGTTGAACATACAATTCCTAGGTTGGATCAGGCCTGCAGATAAATTTTATCTAGCTCTCAGCAACTGCATGAACCTTTATACACAACTATGGCATGAACAAGAGTGGAGCAGAGACTGAAGATGCTATGTCTACACAGAATCACACAAAAGTACCAAACTCAGTCCAGGACTCACAGATACTCAAAGATCCCACATGAGGGGGATCTGGTAAAGTACAGGCCTCAGGCTGGGAAAATTATATCACAGGGGTTTTTATCCAAATTCGAACCTTGACAAAAGGATGTTAGGAACAGGAAGTCTATAGATCCTGCTGTCCTAAGCGGAAAATGCAGAATGGAAGGAATCCCAGCATGAGAGACAGTTCAGTAGTGCTCTGCCCCTTCTTTGGTTCCAGAACTTCCCCAGAATAGGAACACTGTCCCATGAACAATCCTTTCTAGCACGGTCTTAATACAGCTGTTGGGGAAACACAGTACTCTCAACCACTAGGCCAGTCACTCCTTTTCATCGTTACTAGTTTTTCCTCATTCAGTTCAGATGGGATACAGGCTCAAATGGAAGACACTACTGCATCACAGAAGGTATTAGGAAGAAGAATAGTTGAGAGAGAACGTGAGTCTCTCCCCAGATAGCTACCCTAAGCTGAAACCTCTCTAGAGCCCAACTTCGTCTGGCTGGATATACAATCAGATTGGGGATTGTCCAAGTGTTTTACACCATGCACTAGACATTCATGGGAACCCCAGGCTGAGCCATGACCATCTGTGCTCATTTAAACACTTCTTGACAGAGGAGGGAGTGTTATTCTCAACATCCTGGCCAAACTGCCAGGATGGGCAATTATAACATGCTTTGTAACATTCTCACAGCAGTATACATCAATATTTTCCACTTCTTCTCATAGTGGTAATGTGGTGGCCCAACACAGAAATGCCTATATTGCCACAGGAGATTGCAAGTCCTCTGTGATAAGCCCTGCAGTGTTATTGTCAGGTATCAAGTGTTGCTCTATTTTCCCTGCCACAGGTGTTCAACCCCAGCATGCTTCACATTCAGACTTTTACCTCTACCTGCAGGAGGCCCTCACTTAAAAATGTGCCCACCCATTCGTGATCTATGCTGAACTTTTAATTTTTCCATTTTTCTGAAGAGATACACCATCCCAGCTGAGTGGACAGCACACCCGCCTTCAATGCACTCCAGTGACAACAGCAACAAATACTGTCAGACTTACCAGCTACTCCAAAGATAGAAATGGCTTTTGCTTGAAGAGCCTCAATTCCAACTGTTCTCTTTCCTTAAAACAAGGAAAAAAATTCAATCCTTTTGTTGCACCAAAATCATCTCCTGGCATTTCTGACCAGCACACATGTTGTTACAATTATGACTGGACTGCTTGGCTCCGGCACAGGGGGAATGTTAAACCGGCATACTGGCACCCATCAAAACATTTGAGAACTTCCAAAGTGGAACTGACACCATGGTAGTGGTTTATATCACATGTCAGAGAAAGGCTTCATAACTCAGATCAAACAATTTAACTCTTGCACTCCCTGTCTAGAGAGAGCAACCAAATGTTAGGCTGCCTATTGTATTTCACATGGCTGTTTCATGTGGCTTCTAGCCAGTTCATTTTGCAAGCTCAGAAGTTAGACAGATAGAAATGGGCAGAACTTCGATGAGGGACCTGTAAAAGAACAGAAACTGCCGATTGTAACAACAGCATCTTCTCTGTCATGCAGAAACAGCACCAGCACTGTCAGAGTGGCCAATGAGAACTTTCAGTTTCTAAGTAGTTTTGTTGGATATAAACTTGCCCCCTTCTAGGAAACTTGTATTCTTAAGTAGCTGTCAAAAAGAACTCTGGGCTTACAAATTTTTGCCTTTTTTGGTTTGAGGAGTTCAAAAAGTAATCTCACCTGTGATAACAAGGTGCATTCAGTAGGACTATTTTAGCCGCATTTTAGCCTACTAGAGAACCACAAATTATATGCAAAATGTATGCATGTGCTTCCTGTAAAGACCATTACAATTTAACTCCTCTGTCAGACACTCTTCTGTATGTTCCCTGATGAGCTGAATACAATTGTAACAAGGAACAGACCTATCCACTAGGACCCAGACTCAGTTGAGGAGCAACTGGGGACAGCTGCAGAGGATGGAAACAAGAATGGTACAATTAAATTATTATTGCACTTACTGACATCCAGTTTTGAAAGCCATAATCAGGTTGCTACAAGCTGTTCTGCAACTGCAGACAGCAAAGGAAGTCAGTCACAATTTTCTCACAATACAGTAAAATCTTCAGCTTTTAGACCAGGTCTTCCAGCAAAGTAACAGGTAATGCAGTGTATCATCAGCAGTAGAACAATGCTTCATATGTATCTCAAATGTTATTTTGGACTTTTCTAACTTCGATCAGCCCTGATTATGAGCAGCTAGGAAACAGATTTCTCTTTCTCCTCTGTATGGGACCCACCAGTAGAGATTTTCTACTGCTGCCTTGGGCGATAGTTAGTTGAAAAGATTCCTGCCAAACCATATCCTGCCATGTCTTTGCTTCATACGTTTCTGTATTTTGGAATGATCTTTTTCAAGGATTTACTTTCACACAGTGGCAAGTTGCCAAAGGATATATCTGATTCTGTCACTTATCTGCTCCTGTGGAAAAACAATCCTGAATACATGTATTAGTGTCAGATATCACAACTGAAAGTAAACACACTGCATAGAAGATGCACTGATTTATTAATAGAATAAAAATGAAATGTAGTGACATGTTTTTCCACTATTAAAGCCATACATACAGTGTCCCATTTATATACTTGATGCCATCATTCAGTAACTAATTCATAAACTCTGACTGACATGTTCAGGTCAGGTATTACAGAAACCATTTCCACAATGAAAGCAGCCTTCCTCTGTTACAAAGTAGTTAATTATGAACACAGTCCCCACGGTTTGCAGCTGAAATCAGTCTATGGGAGGTTTGCCTATGTCCTCTATTTTAATTCCTGAGACTTTGTCCACCTGGAATAGCTTTTTAAAGCCTTTCAGTGGCAACAGAACAAACCAGCTGAACTTCTTGTGGGGTACACACCCACACTTCAGGCAAGAAAATGCACTGAATGTTATGCGGAAATGGGCTCAATTCCAATGTCCTGTGGGAATTATTCATTTCAAGATCCCTGTCTAATTATTGGAACTTTAAGGCAACTATGACAGAGGAAAAATGTTTGTAATGGAACAGTTTTAATCGTAACACACTTGTGTGTTTTTACTTCTACATCATACATCCTACAATGTCTTAAACTGTAACCCATAATTTTTGTTAAATCATAGCTGCTGTGATTTCATGGATAACGTTAGCAATAAATAGCTTTTGTCTGATCTAGTGTCATCTGGAAGAAATAGGCAAAGTGATAAATAGGAAATATTACAACTGACTTTGCAATTTGCCTCAACATGCAAATTTCCTTCAAATCAAGAGAGAGGATCAGCTACGAAGACAATTAAAGCAAGCACTTGGGTTTCAAAGGATTAAAAAACATTGAAAACTGATCCCTTACAAATACAAAGGAAGACAAACATCCTAATGCGGTTGTCAGGGGACAGAATGTGTTTAGGAGCAGTCTAAGTTGTGATGTTCTCTCCTGTAGCTATGTACCTCCTGCACACTGTTTGCAACAGGTATCTGTAATAGCAATATGCTGAAAGCCTTTGGAAAAGCACTACCGTTTGCTTCCAAGTATCCTCTTTCAGGAAGGTACAAAGCTCCATGAAAAGCTGGGCATTAGAACATGAACTTAAACCAAAACGGTGATGACAGATGGTAAACCCCAAAAGGGAGTCTTGTGAGAAAGAAAAAAAGAAAAGGCACCTTTAAAATTTGAGAACCATATTAAAGGAAAAGAGAAATTAAGTGCATATTACTGGCACTGCAGAAGCCCAGATAACATACAGCACACAAGCCTGCAGAGAGTATATCGACCATAACTGGCCAGCTTATCTGAACATAATAAGTCATGTAGCAGAACAAGCTGGGGAGTTTCCTGGAGTCACATTTACTGCCTGAGTTTGGCTGTCCATATTGGAGAAGGATTTGGTACCAGAGTTCTGAGACTGAAGCAACTGTTCAGAAATAGCAGGAGAAGCAACAGCATGATTAGCGTGTTCATTCTCCTGCACCGTAACACTGGGAGTGGGGCTTTCCTTAGTTGTCCCAGCATGACTGTGTGACTGGCTGGCTTGTCTCCCTGCTTCTGCCTCCTGCTGCTGCAGCATCCGCTCCACCTCTATCTCAAGTTCCAGATTTTCCTCATCTGCCTCCACTTCCAGCTGCTGCATTAACTCCTCCAGCTTCCTGGCCTTGCGAAGTTCATTCTGCTGTATGATTGTGCACAGGTGCTCCGTGAGGTGCTCCTTAATCTCTGTCTTGTGCTGGAGGTCTAGCTTGGCTGCCACATACTCCGACTCAGCCTTATCATACCGCTTCCTGCAAAAATCATCATAATTTCTAGTGGGTTAATTCTCAAAACACTTTACAATCTGACACAATGACAGATACTTTAAGCATCCCTGAAATGCAGCGTGCTCTGCAATGCATTATGACAGCTATTTATGATATGCTTCTATGCTAGTAAAAGGGAAGAGAGTAAGTTTGAATTAATCAAATCTTCTCCTCTTGACACATTAGCCTCTCCACTGCTGCTGTATTCCAAGAGTTAATTTGCTTGTCTGAAATCTACAGACAGAATAATTAACAAGCATTTTTACTGCCTATTTTAAGAGATGCATCACTAGCAGCAGAAAGAAACCACCAGAGTTCTAGTACTTTACAATTCTAATGAACACCTACCTAGTGAACTGAAACACTGCAAAACAGTTTGGTGGTTTTTCTAATCCAGCCATCCACCTTACAGTTACAGATGCTACAGATTCAGATCTGGTCTAAAATTCTACCCTTCCAGCCACCCATATGTATGTTCAAAAAATCATGAGCAGCACAGATTGACACGGCATATGACATCAATAGTGATCACAACTTTTGCATGGCAACAGATGTAGAATTTTCTTGTAAGCATCCACCCAACAGACAGCTGCCAGTTTGAACCTCTTGTCATCATAAATACAGCAAAAAAGAAATATTCCAAATATTTGTTGAGATTAACACCTCCAGAATATCTAGCACTTTAATGGTTAGTGACCACACTAGTTATGCATCTTCCACTACATTCAGTGAATCCATACATTCTGATTTACTTAGTAGAAAGACAGATGCAATCTTGCTCATCAGGAAAGGGAACATGCAAAAGCTTTTGCAGAATGACTACATGACGTATCTTACAGAGCATTCATAAAACTAATATTAGTAAGGTGGTTGAATAAAGAATCCAGCTGTTTTATAAAACCAGACTCAAATATCTGGTTAAACGAAGCAACAGAAAGACAGAAGAAATCCCTTGCTTAGGGAAACAGAAGGAAATAAGACATAGAAATCCCTTCCCAAATATGCTCTGTTATAACCACAAAACTTTGACCCAGCTGTAAAGGCTATGTCTACAGTGTGCAGAAGATGCCCACTTATGTTTCCCTCTCAAGAAAGCAAAGATTTCCCTGGCTGAGGTATCTGAAATGGAAAAAATAATGCTATGCTGGAAGCTTTTGCATAGCTAAACCTTTGAGCTGAATTCACACATATTCTTCATATCATATTTATGAAAATTGCATTCCACAGCAATTGTCAAATGCCTTTAGCTATGTAGGTGTTCAGGACTGTTTAATAATGTGCTTTTTGACCTAATGAAATTATTTGTGTTTTAGCCCTAAAATACAAGGCAAGAACTAAAAAACTGCTTAAAAAGACACCAATTAAAAGTAAACCAGCTTTGGCTCATACTGCATAAAAACTATAACACCAAAGTACCTAACTCACATCTCCAAATCCCTCCCTCACAAAAAGACAGACTTGCCAAGTTCATGAATGTCATCAAGTATTTTGTAAAGTTTATCATACCAGCATGCCCTTTTGTTATCTTCGTTAAAAATTGTTTTCTAAGCATCAGAGCCACTTGTGTTATACACTCCTAAGGGAGTAAGCATTTCAAATAGACAAATTATTACCAAATTTTGGTAAGGAAATTTCAAGGAGCACTTAATGGTTTTAGAAACCAGACTTAAACCTAAAATAGATTGAAATGTTTTTCCTCTTGAGGGTATGAAATTCTGTATTAATATGAACTCAGCTACTGAAACTACAGTTAATCTTAGACATTTCAAATGATAATTACACAAAAGAAATACTTATCTTCTAGCTACTGCTGCTATTTTTTCAAAGACTAATTACTATGTTTATTGGCCTGAGGTCAACATATAGCAGAAGTCCTAAGGAGAAATATACGTTTAACACATTGAATCGTGAACCAAAAACCACAACCGAACATTTCCATTTTATTAAATGGCTACATAAACATGCTGATGTTTATCTACTGATGTTGTGGTTTACCCACAACTAATAATGTGTTTCGATTAATTTCTTGCATTTCAGGAACTCATCAGAACCAGAGTGATTAAAGGCACATTGTGAAGAACGAAAGCTTGCTTTTTTCTTCAATTTTTGGTCCCAGTTCCAAAAGCATTTCAGCAGTGTTACATGTTTTAAGCTTAATTGGTCCCATTGATTCCAACAGGACCAGAGCTGTCATCAACAAGCAAGTTTCCCTGAAAAGGACTTTCCTTTTAGGAGTTTAAAAAACCCCAGCTCTTTCCCCCCTGAGAAGAAATAAACAACCTTGAAACAGTAAAGCAGGGCTTATGGACAACTGCACAGTTAAAGCACTGAAGTATGTCTTGTGACAGCATGAAGCTGGAAAGCACAGTTTGCAGTCAGAAAATCTACAGTTTCCAGATTCCAAGGAAAAAATTAGGAAATAAAAAGCACACTTTTACCTCAAGATTTGAAAGCCCCCCCCGACTGTGACCACTTTAATTACGCATTATTACAATGACAAAACTCCATTACTGTTCTGGTGACAGGAAACAGCATTTTCTCTCTCCACTGAGGCAAGACTATACCCTCCTCCCTGTGTGTCACCTACCGGGCATAGGAGTAGTCCAAACTGGCCTGATCAATGCGGTTCCGCAGGATGCCAATGTCAGCAGACACCATGTCATCCAGAGCTTGTAACTCCTTCTGAATCCTTTTCAGTTTCACTGCTTCAGCTTGGGTTCTTTTAGATCTGTAAAAGGAAGATGCTTTTTTTTTTCCTTTTCAAGCCTATCTTCTTGACACAACAGGCCCCATTTAATTTGCAGAGCAACTAACTTCTTTAAGAGAAGGTTTCTCCTTTACGATTTAAGACTTTTGATCTTTTTTAATATCCACAGGGATCTAAAATGCCTGCTATTAAAGGACTATGGCAAAATTATGTAATTACTATAATCAAAGCGCCTAAAATGGATTGTGTTTCTTTACCGTGGAAACACACAAGAAGCTGCTGTATCTAAGTAGTTCTCAGTGTAAGGAAACAGGAAATGGCTTTGGGGGGAAGTTAGAGGGGGAAGGGTATTTAGCCCTACAAATAACCCCTTTCAAAGAAGCCCAGTTAGTAAGGGCCAAAAAGTCACCTAAACCTAAGCTTGATTTCCATTTTGTAAAATTATTCCCAAAAGGCCTAGCCAAATCCCAATGAAGTCAATGGAAAGTTTTACATCAAACACAAAGGATTTCAATCAAGCCTTATGCAACCTTTTTCAACTCAGCTTATTCATTCCTAAGTTCTGAAAACTAAATGCTGCTAAGGGCAGCAAGCTTTGACGGATTTTAGTCCCAAACAAGCTAAGTAACTTTCAACAAGCTTTTACACCAGGTCACTTTGCTGTCATTCATCACCACCAGCAAAACCATGCTTTTTAGCCACAGTACCCAAAGCAAGTACTTGAAAACAAAACTAGATGTGATCTTTATGATCTTTAAGGTCCCTTCCACAACCCAAACCATTCTACAGTTCTATATTGTAGGAAGTAACACCATCTCTCATTATTAGACCAGCTGATGCAGGTGGAGAGAAAGAGACATCCTGTAGTACTGCTGAGAGACTGAAGAAGGCCTTTGAATGTCAGGCATAACTATCATCTCCCAAGTCCTCCTCTCTTTCTCATGCTCTGCTTCCAGGAGGAAGTACCCAGCCTGGTCACAGCCATGTTTGGTGTCCTAGAGTGATTCAGATCAAATGTGTTTTATCTCTGCCTTGCAAAGGTAAACAAAACCTTCAGAACCCCAAAGAGAATTTTCTGCACAGCACTGGCTACGTTCACCTGTGCTACCCAAGAGCTTTGATGGGCAGAACATAATACATATCTGGGACAGCACTGTGAGCCTGAAAGCTTCACACCTCCTTTCTTGATACAGTGTTATCAGCTGCTCTAATAGCCTTCCCTACGTACCTTGCCTTCCCTTAGTCTTAAACTATCTTGGTGGACAACCCTGTACAATGCCTAAAGTCTAGTCCCCTGAAGAGCAAGAGCTAACAACTGTGAGAACATGTCAATTTTTATAATTTCTAATCAGCCAGAGGTACAATGATACCTTCTTAAAGTGGATCATTTTCTCAATACTTTTCACGTACTAATAAGTCAAAAGCCCAAACAGGCATAGTTATAGTTTTCCTTCATAGGTTAGGAATCAAATAAACTTTCCTTAAATCCAGTGAAAACAAATCAGGAACGGAGCAGGGATGAGCATCCAAGCTCAACTTCCAAATATGACCTTACTAATAAGTACAAGGACATCAGTTAATTCTCAAATTCTGAGATAACTTTTCCATCTGGGCACAGAGCTGCAGCGTTGGAAGAGTGAAAAGCTTGTCACAACTTCTTAGCCAGCATTTGTCATCAAAGGGAAATGTCAATCACAGCTGCTTATTTGTGGAGCAGTACATACAGAGCACAGAGAAGAGGAAAAAGTGAGATTTAAACAGAAGATATGCAACTGGTTGCAGATGAAAAGTAATCCCTTCCTCAGTCTCAGCCCATGTTTAGCATAGCCCCTTACCTCTCAGCAATAGCTTTGGCCAGGAGTGCCTTCTTCCGTTTGTTCTTCTCTTCTATCAGCCGTTGCTCTTGCTGGAGGATTTCCCATCGAGATTTTTCCTGCCTGCTCATTGACAAGAAGATTAAAATTAACAGAAAGTTCATTTCTCCACCTGTTCCCCAAATGACACAAATATTCACCATCATATTTCCTAGAGTAAACTTTAAAAATGTCAAAGGAACAATGAACAGGTTTCGGTTCTGAGGAAAGAATAATCATCTGCAAGAAGTCTTTCGGACCAATAAAACACTTCCAGATGAAATCTGCTAATCAGAACAAAAATATTCATAAGCAAGTAAGCTGCTGGTTAATTCAGCTTTGCTAGAAGAAAGAGCATGGAGCACTTTTTCAGAAATTAATTGAATTTTTCATTTAAAGGATGCGCTTCCCCACTAGGTAGAAGCAATTTCAAGTTTCTAGATCTGCTACTAGCCACCATTTGTTCAGTCTGCCAATACAGCCTCTTTTTTGTAAACGTTTTTCCATAAAACAGATCATTTCACAGATCCGTTTTATAATACAGTCCACAGATAATAAAACTGCTACAAATGAAAGGCTGGTAAAAGCTGCAGTGAAAATGAGCAAAAAGGAAGAACAAGAATTCAGTTTTGCCACCAGGGAAAGAGTTATATGGATTCCATTTCCTAGGCTACATCTACTAAGAGACACAACGAGTCCCAGAGGATGGAAAGCAAGAGGAGACAACACGTGTCAACACAGCTGGGCAGGATTAAGGAGACACAAAACCTGCTTTGCCACTTTTCTACCGCGTTGTATTCTTCATATCCTTTCAAGAAGTCTCAGTTTAAAAATAGCTTAGCTTAAAACCACCCAAGTAACTCAGCTATGTTAATTTTAACTATATCTGCACAAGAATATCTCTTCAGAGTTCTCCTCAACACCCTATTCCTACAACTTCATATAAATATTTTCAGTAAGACTAAATTCAAATGCACAGGCTAAGATTAATTCAGCAAGTTCAGGGGGCGGTTGCTGCAACTAAGTGTCATTTGCTACCCACAGAGGGAAAACCTCTCTGCAAAGTTTTAGCTATCTTTTCCCCAGTCGAACAGTGTCTATTTTTCCACTACTAGGAAGGAGCTGAGCAGCCAGTACTACTGTGAGCTGCACCCACAAGAGGAATTTAGCACTGCTTTTCAAAGTGCTACTCTTCTGTTGACAGGACAGCTATCTGCAGGTAGGTGATTCCAGCCATGAGCTCATCAGGTAAATGGTAGTAGCATGGCCAGCAGCTCCAGCCCCTCAAGGTAAACCTCTGCAAAACAGAATCTCCTGGATTCTTTTGAGTTTTGAATTTGAGAGAAGCTATGCACTGTTTCTCCACACAAGTGCTGTTGACTGCCACAATCCTGCCTCTTCAGCATGAAGCATCTTCAGTCACCTCTGAGAGCCTACAGACAGATCTAACCAGCCATTGGGTCTGGCACACAACACCTGGAAAGCTGCTCATCCCTGTTTTGGGGGAATACAAATCATGCAAGAAAGTTTACTGGCCAGCTAGTGTTTGTTATTACATTGGGCAGAAAAGTTAGGACCTGCATAGAAACTCAAGGCTGCAGCAGCATTGTTTTTAAAATAGAGTGTTTTAAAAATAAACCATATGCCCTAGAAAAAGAATTCATCCTTTTGCCCCTCACATCTTGTTTTGCCTGCTGAGGAAGAAAATAAAATTAGCATGTGGATAGAGACAAGAAGACAAACATCAAGAAGTAAAACCAAGTAACTTCTCACACTGGAAATTACTGCCCTTTCTAGTAGTTAGACAGCAGCTTCCTTTTATAGGCTATCATCTGAATTCTGGGTGAACTAGTGTAATTGCCACATTCAATCAGACTCCCAGAGAGCCATGTTCAGAACTTTTTCCTTTCTCTCTCTTACATATATCACTTCGAAGCTTCTGCGGGAAGCAGAAGCAACCCGCTGTTGGCTGATGCACAGGGTGAGAGCCTTGAGATTGGTCTCATCTTGAATCATAAAAGCTAGAGAACTGCTTAAACCTGAAATTTTACATCCTTACCAAGACTTTTGGCATTCACAGATCTGCAGCAATATTGTAAAGGGAACACAAAGTTACACAAATCAGAGCGTATCTACTCCCAAAAGGGCTTTCTGTTGTGGCTGCTGGCTTGCATACACAGCACGATGGTGAGACTAAGTCTCCATAAACCATTAAGACAGTCCTGCATCTTGGACAGTTTATGAGGTACAGTCCTAATACCATAGGAAATTACCCAAAGACAGCATGGTGCATATCTGTATGGATTACACTACAGAATTTGATCCTTAGTCAGGTTTAACACAACCAGATATGAAAACCAAAGGTTCAGCCCAGAGACAGCAAACACAATCTCTCAAACCTTCCTATTAGATACAGAAAAGTTCACTTTAATTCACAACAAAAGAATGAATCAATACAGAACAATAAAACCCATCCCCTGATTTTACCAACTTACTAACAATTCCACTTTCTTTTTTTCCACTTTGGAGTTGGGCTTTGCGGGATGCATCTGGACACTGTCACCGCCATTACAGGGATCTACAGGTATCACTTCCTTCTGCTGGTCTCGGTTGTCATTTTGCCTTTGATCTCCTGCTGAAGGAGGGTTAGGTGATGGCACAAGCTGCTGAGGATGACAAGGTTTGTGTTTTGGTACAGAAAGTAACTGCTCAGGAGGCACAGAAGCTGCTCCACCCTGCAGTCCCAGCTTCTGACATTGCTGCTGGAGAGCTTTTTCTCGCAAGGATTGCTTCCGACTCTTATGTGTGGTGTGTGGGTGATGCTGCTGCTCTGAGGGTTCATACAAATCTATCAATGGACAAGAGGCAGAAACAGGATTAAAACCAAGTCTTAAAATCAAAGGCAGACTCTGTGAATAAGCTTTTCTAGGCAAGCAAACCGGCGCAAAACCAACATAAGGAAAAGACATGCAGGGTGTCAAGGGAAGGCAACATATGGGTACACTCAGGAACCTGGAAATATTTTGTTAGCATAAAAATCAAGAGTTTTAAAGGATCTTAACATATGAAATGAGAAGAGGCAGGAATAAGGGGCCTGGACTACGGGACTAAAGGAAGAACCATAGGTAGGAGTGAGGTGACTCTTAGGGCAATGACGGAGAAATGGATCTAGGACTAAAGAAGGGTGCCAGACAGTCTGGTGGACAAACTGGGGGTTTATAAAGTGAAGAATAGGGAAGAACAACTTGATAGACACAGAGGAGGCTAAGAACATAGGTGGGGTAGTTTACAGGAAGATGGAGGTGCAGGATAAGAGCTAGAGCATTTGGAAACGTATCAGAGATTTGCGGGTTGACAGACAGGGGCTGGGTGGGAGACAGACGGGAGCAGTGAGAGATGGAGTATGGGACAGGAGGGGCCAAGGGACTGGGTGGGGAAAACAAGGAGCTCCCTGGAGAATCCGAGGTATTTGATGTGGGGATGGTCTGGAAGACCTGAGAGGATGGACAGAGGTGCTAACATCCAGGATCTGTTACCTGCCAGTTCTGAGACTAAAAAGTGTGAGGGAGGGATGTATATCCCTATGGATCTAA
>JANHGB010054629.1:34913-65877 GCA_026283785.1 Coracopsis vasa
TCCCTGAGGTGGTGGGGAGGGTGGGCTCCGGAGGTGACCGGGCGCGGAGGCCGCGGAGGCCGCGGGCTGTCCCCTGCTGCTTCTCACCGGCGGGGCAGCCCCAGCGCTCAGTCGGTGGGCCAGAGCTCTTGGCGCAGCAGCCGGGCTGGAGGCCGCTCTTCACACGGCATGTTCAGCTCGGCTGTGCGTGGGGAGCTGCATGGGGCACGTCCTAGGGGCTCCTGAGAGTGCAATGAATAAAGAGCTCAGTGAGTCCCCTCTAATGAGGCATAAATGGAGAAGCCGCTCCCAGATAGAGCAAGCCTCAAGGAGCATCACCTCACATACCCCCTGGTCATTTGTGATTTGTAATTAAGCAGTTACAGGAGCAGGTGAGATGCCTGCTCCAGCACATCTAGAACTGCATTTGAAGGATATACAGAGCATCAGTTTGGGACCTGTATAGTAAGGGAGCAGTAAGGCTGGAACGTTACACAGCTGGGTGAGTGCTGATGTGATTCAGTGAGTTAAAGTGACACCACCATGAAGAAATCAGCAAGGAAAAGTATTACTTTACCCGTGGTGATGTTTCTGAATGTCTACTTTGACCATTGTGCACAATGGATGCGCCCACATATTTCCATCCGTAGATGTAAACTGAAGAGATCCTGCAGCATACAGCAGTATTCTGTCAGTAGCTACCAAATCGTGGGGTTTTTTTTCCATCCCGCCGAAACTCAGGCCGCTTTAAGCCTATCGGAGGTCTCGCAGACAAGCTTACCTCCCACTGGGAGAAAGCCTTCTGGAACACAAAGGCACGAGCCCCAGGCTTAACTGAAGCAGTCCAGGGGACTGGAGGCTTAAATAATACATCATCGGCAATAAAATGGGGACGTTTTCAGTGCCTAACCACATCCCTCCCCGTTTCAAATCTGTAAGGGATTAGTCAAGCTCTGAAGTATTGCTGTCTCCCAGAGCAAACTCATAACTCGATGACCATGTATGACTTCGCAATTTATCGCGGCAGCACTTTTAACAACTCCTGCGTGACTAATGCGTCCCATAAATACCAGCCCAGGCCAGAGGAGAGGCGGCCCTGAACTGCCGCTCACTGGCAGGCGTTAAATGTTTCTGATCGGATTTGGCTGGGTGCCTTTGGGGAACAGAAGTGCTGCCATTTTTTACCTGCAGCTTAGCTGTAGGCCTTGATACTGAGCGGAGGCATCGCGGGCATCCATCACAGGAGAAGGGGACTGTGGTTATCTTGGTTGTGTCAGCACTGACCAGGAGGTCCTTCCTGGGTGAGCCTGGAGCAGAGGGGTGCTGAGCAGCCCTTCAGACAGAATTATGGCTTCCATTAGGAAGCCTGACTGAGCACAGAAGAGGTCTGAACAAGAACCGTCACCCAGCCTTGATTCAAATGCTCTCAGGGAGTCCAGAGGGCAGAACCAGGTGTCAGTTTGAATTTTACAATGAATCAGTGTTGGCCAGCCCAACAAGGGTTGGCCTATGACAAGGTGCAGGCACCTAATTCTCTTTTAGATGCCTGTATAAGAATTTGGAATCTAAATCTGTCCTGAGATCTAAATCACTGTACTGAGCTGTACCAAACCCACAGATATCAACTGAACATGCTTTGCAGAGTACAAACTCCAGATCTCATTCTTGAACTATAGTTCTTTCTTCTCTTCCAAGTTTTAATGCTACAAACAAAAATGAAGCACCATATTCTCTTTATTGCCATAGATATCCCAGGCATAAAACTTCCACGTGTTTTATAGAAAAAGTATAAAGGCTTTTGAGTTGTTAACTATAACACTGTTGGCAAAGCAGCAATCCATTTTAACAGTTTCCATCAGCCAAAGGTTTAATTACCAGCCGTTGGGCCAGCTTTCTCCAGGAACAGTTGTAATGCAGTGAAGTCATTTCATGGGGCACTTACCAACAGCAGATTTAGAAAACGGAGGCTGGCTGCGATCTCCACCTGGTTAAAGTCCTATGAGCATAACATGGCACTGCACATTTGCCACCTAGGAATAAAGTGTTTTCAAGCAAATGTTGCTACAACATCTGGCCAGATGAAGAGAAAATAGAAACCTTGTTTTCCATACCCTGGACCAATATCCCAAGCAGCAAAGCAAACCTTCCTTTTACATCTGCAACTGGATTTAGTATCCTGTATCTTTTTTGCTTCAAGAGCTACTATCTCGCTAGCAGACCCGAAGACCTCCATGACCACTGCATCCATTTTGTTTTGGTTGCTAGAAGCAGCCAATTGGCTGCTAGAAGCAGCACGCACCAACAAAACCATCTTATTTTCTTTGTGCAGTTCCCAAATCAGTGTGGAAATAGGCTGGCAAATTGGATTCTCCAGGTCAGACCTCAGGGTCAGCCCTTAGATGACATATCAACCCAGGACAGATGCAATTTGTACCAGGACATAACTTCAATTTGTATCGGTGTCGTGGTTTTAAGCCCAACCGGCAACTCAGAACCATGCAGCCGCTCACTCACTCTCCTCTTTATTCCTCCCCCCACTCCCGGAGGGATGTGGAGGAGAATCAAAAGAATGTAACTCCCACAGGTTGAGATAAGAACAGTCCAGTAACTAAGGTATAACACAAACCACTACTCCTGCCACCAATAATAATAATGATAAGGGAAATAACAAAGGAAGAGAATACAACCGCTCACCACCCGCCGGCCTAATGTGAAAAAGGGAAAGACATGCATAGGGAAGGACAGTTTCCTTTCTGCTTGTGTTTCAGACCCTTCCACAAGTTCCTGAGGACTTTGACACACAATTCAAGAGGCATGGAGAAAAAACATCCTGAAAGAAACAGAGCCAAAATCTCCTAAATCTGTTTATTTCTAATGAAAGAATCTATCAAACTGTACCTATGTCAATACTATCTCATATTTTACCAAAGTATAATGCAGGCTGGCTTAGGAAGTATCACTGTGTCCAGCCACACCTTGACACCATGTGAGCAAAGAGGAAGCCCTGTCTTTTGAGAACAACTTATGATTTAATTTGTCTTCTAAAGGGCACTTTTGACATCCACACTATTGTAAGTTTCTTTTGCTTATTCTCTGCTGAACTATCCAGGCAGCTTCCAAGCCTGAAATGAGTAATTTAATTTCTTAGCATGGCACTGAAGGCTGCAAACACCCATGTATGGAGCTGTAACTCCTCTGTAGATTGTTGAAGGTAATCAGGTTTTGCCCATTTTTTAGTGGGCTGTGGACTAGATTCTACCTGAAGCCTTGTATCAATACTGGTCTCTGTACAGTGGGTTTTTTTTACTGGTTAAAATACCCTGAAAGCTGAGAGCTGTCCATTAGGAAACACCAGACACAGAAACCAAGGTGGAAGTCAGTTTGGCTGAGCCTGGCCTGCAGGCCCAAATCCAAACCAGCATATGCGCGTGTCTTTAACCTCAGTCACGTGCTAACACCCTGTTCTTTAATCGGGCCTTACTGGGCAGATCCGCGGAGTGCCAGGATACTGGCTTAGCATCAGCCTGCTCTTAATCATGTGTTTGAGGCTGTAGCTGCATCGGGAACCCAGACCTCAGCCCACAGCAAGCTGTGACTCTGAGTGCAACAAGATAATATAACAGTGTTAACAGTGGGTGCTGTGTGTTTTAGTTTGCCTCTTAGTTGCTTTAGTCTGGATTTAAAACCATAGCCAGTGATTCCAACCCGTCTAACACTGTGAGAACACATTGTCCTAGCATTGTCCTGCAGTTGCCATCTGGACTGCAATGGGCTGGCTTGAGGATTTATAAAAAAATGCAGGTATATCTAATGGAAATAGAGTTTCTGCTGTAAAATTAATTAACCTCATATTGGAATAAGGTGAGAAAGCTGAATTAAAAAATACAGTATTAGTCTGTCTCCCCATTTTCTGTTCCCCGGTGAGTGGAATTAAGTCAACACTGTCGTTTCTGGGACTAAGGGAGTCTTTTGGTTTGTAAGAATTCCTTAGAAGGGAAAAAAAATCCACTTATCTAAAGAGCTACTGAGTTAAAAAAAAACCCCAACATTGGAAACCTGCTTTTGAAACCATCTAAACCAGTGGTTTTCAACGTCTTTTGATTTGTGGATCTTTACACATTTTCTAGTGTCTTACGCAGCAAGTTTAAGGCTGTGACCTTGCTTCCTCTGTGTTACCTTTCACAGAGACCTTAGAGGTAATCTCCTGACCCCCGGGCTAAGGCTGTAGTTTGAAACCACAGCTGTTTTACTTTAAAAGGTCCAAATTTTGCTTCTCAAATCCCAGTGAAAGGGGGGAAACATCCTAGCAGGGTTCCCCTGCAGATACCTTTCCTCTCCTTGAGGATGCTGCAGGGCTGTCTACAGCACCAGTTGGGCTGGGACGAAAAACCCAGAACTCTCAATGTGACCAGGGGCATGGCATATGAAGACGCAGTGCAGGGCTAGAAACATCAGTATGATTTTTGCCATGGACTCCAGCATGCTGCAAATTCCCCATCCAGACCTGCAGATACCTCTTTTCCCTTTTCGAGAGTGCCCGGGGCTGTCAGCAGCCAAAGCAGGGAGATAGATAGTCCCACGGGCACAGGGTCTCCACACCATGCCAGGGCTAAACCCGTTCCTCTGTGCATCCTGAGCAGGGCTGGTGACAAGTGAAGCTGGGTGGGGAGAACAGCGTGTTTTTCCAGGACATTTTTCATTATGGTGATATGTTTGCTTTGAAACCGAGCCCCAAAACATCTCAGTTTTTAAGGCCCCCACCCCATTTTTTCTTGTTTCAACTTTTGAGCTTTTTCATAGAATCATAGAATGGTTTGGGTTGGAAAAGACCTTAAGATCGTCTAGTTCCAACCCCCTTGACATGGGCAGGGACATCTCATACTAGACCATGTCACCCAAGGCTCTGTTCAGCCTGGGCTTGAACACTGCCAGGGATGGAGCATTTACCACTTTTTTGGGCAACAGATAAAGTCCTTAAGATAAATTCCTTAAGAGAAATTCAGCTTTCAGAAAATAAGATCTGAACTGAAAGGAAGCTCAGCATTAAATATGAATGTTTTCTTTTTTTAAAAAAATTAAAATTTTTACTGACATTTTTGAGGTCTTTCTTTCCTCACTGAGACTACTTAAGATAATTTTTCCATGCAGACAAAAAAATATTCTGTTGTAATTCCTCATCTTAAAATATTTGCATGAAAAAAAGAGAAAATCTGAACAGGATTAAAAGTTGGATAAATAAAATCACCTTGAGAAGAAAGGTGGTAAAATAAAAATTATCCTGACCAGAAATATCCTCAATATTATAAATCTACCACTTTGGATGGCAAAACCAGAGCTGAGCAGTAAAACAAGTGAAAATGAACAATTACTGATACATATTTTCACATAGCTAAAGAAATATTTTTGCAGCTAGCGACTTTAAAAAGATACTTTCTAAATAGACTTTTAAATATCTTTAAAGGAATACTTTTTAAACCCCAAGTTAAATATGTCATGACAGTCCTATAATGCTTTTAATTGCATTGCTCAATGTAAAAGTCATAATTCAAACATTTACATAGAAAAATTAGAAAGCAATTGCTTCAATTCGAACCATTTGTGTAAAAATTGTAATCTAACTGTCAAAACAGTTGATAAAACTAGAGATTTGAAGAGAAATTTGCTAAATGTTTGTTATCTTTGGCATAACATGAGTGATTAGAACCATTGTGCTAAACAAATCGAATTTTCATCAAACATACTTATTGTTGTTACATGCTCAAGTGAATGAACTGTGGTTGTTTAGTCTGGATGGGAGAGAAGTGTGGGGGAGAAGACATGATAATAGTCTTTGAATATATAGAACACAGCTGTAAAGAGACGGGTGATGATGTGTTTTCAGTGTCCATGGTAGATAGGTAAAGGAGAAAGTGAAACCCAGGCTAGAAACGAGGAGCGGCTTCCCAGCAGTTATGGCAGCAAAACATAGAGAGAACTGACTTAAGACCACTATAGAGTCTCCATCACTAGATATTTTTAACAACAAACATCTGTTGAGCAAGGCAGAGGAAAGGTCAATGCAGCCCTGGGACAATGAGATGCAGTTTTTGGTGATTTCGGGTGTGTGGATCGCCACGCAGGCTCTAGACTAGATGAGGACTCACAGACACTCAATGGGTGCAGGCTGCTGTGCAACTTCTTTGACTTTGCTTTGCTGAATCACTTTTGTTGACCTATTCGTGATAACCCCCATCCTATCAGGGTGTCCTGGCTGCCAGCTGAGGACTGACCAGCTCCTGACACCCCTCCCAGCTTTGTTCTTGTGGCCATTCCTACCTCTTTCCACTGCTGTCTATCACTTTTCTCGTGGGCACGCACGTCTGCACCACTGGTTGTACTACTTATGGTGCCAGCCAGCTGTTTAGCTCCTGCCACCTCTGCAAAAGTCTGTGTGGGAAATCATCATCTTCTCATGGCAAGACAGGACAGACGGTTGCCAAACTCAAGAGCCAACAGTGCTTGTAATATGTATTTGCAGTAGAGTGTTATATGATGTGAAAATCACTTCATTACCATAAAGGGCCAAATATCCCCAATGGGACAGCCGAATCCAGTGTGTGCTAGGGCCACTTCATGTATTTCCTTCCTACTACGCAAGTCATGTGGTGGAAGATACTGTCCTTTCCCCTTCTCCAGCTCAGTGCCACTGTAACTCAGCAAGATGGGATGAGACAGTTCCTTTCTGCAACTGGTGACCCTCAGAGAGCAGGACCCTGCTACCATCCTGTTGTACCCTCCCAAGGTACCCCAGAAATGCTGCTGCTTGTGTAATGAAGGCATAGTGCTGAGTCAGCATATACTGGTTTGGCTCATTTTCAGCCCAGGTGGCTGAAGGGACACCCCATCAGGTCATGTATTCAGTGCCAAAGGAGGATGTGACACAACACCTACCTATTTGCAAAACAAGCTGTCCCCTCACCTTTCCTGTGTCCTTACCATAAGATACTGGACATTTCTCCATGAAGCACAACCACCCCCTCCTCGTTCAGGGTCTCTGGAGGTGTCTGTAACACAGATGTTAAGGAAGAACAATCAAGCATCTCCCATGGCAGAGGAACCCATTTGGAGACCAGCAAATTGCAGGCTTTTCAGGACATGTACTAGCTTGCTTCACCTCCCCATACTACAAACAATGAAGGTACAGTAGACAGATGTGTCGGGTTAGGACCTTGCTGTCCCCTCAGATGCCTGGTACTGCCCTGATGCCACAATGAGAGGCTAGAGGAGACCAAATCAGCCAGGCCATCCTCAGCACTGTAAACATGTGCTTGGGGATAGTGTGACCAATTTTGTGTGCAGCACTGCAGCATCACCTTGAACAAAGGCCGTCTCTGGTGCACCACGTCTGGGAGTGCTTGCACCCGGCCAACTCATGAGCACTCACTGACCTCCCAGGGATGGTCCTCTACTTTCACCTGCAGCCTTGCCCACTTGCCATGCCACAGATTAACTTGTGCCACAATTTGGAAGTCTTAAGATGAAACGTTGTGCCTTTCCTGCAATAAAGTTCACAAAATATTAATGCTTTCTCTATGCAGCACAAAAAGAAAGTGGCAAACCTCCATGTGTTTATGGATGTTCTTAGTGAATTGTTACTCACTGAGGCTGGATCTGAGGAGGTTTGCAAAGGATCGCCAAGTTGCAGAGCACTTGGCTCTCACCAAGGCTTTAGTAGGTAACTTCATTTCATGGCTTTGGAGCGTCACCCCCGTCAGTGAGCAGCTGCTTTTCACAGTGTTTGTGTAGATGTTTTTCAACAGTTTCTCTGGGAGGAGAATGTTGGGTTTTTTTAGATTTTTGAATCCTGTCACGTCTGCACACCCAACTGACAGTTGTTGGTGTCACTTGCAGGGTTTGAGCTGTAGCTATAAAGACTGTAAAGAAACAGGCTGGTGGCCAAAGAGGCTTAGTAGCTCTTTGATGAGGTATCCAAGATAGTTGCAGAGCGATCTGTACCACACTCTGTTTGCAAATGCTGATATCACACAGATCTCAGCCTGCAAGAAATGGATAGGTTAATAAAGCAAGCTCTGATTAATATAGGGGCAATCTAAATTAGACCTGTTACTGCTGAAGCAGTAAGGTGAAAACAAGGACGACTGGTTTCTTCTAGTGGTGGAGTTTGGAGTTGGTGGTTGGATTTGGAGCTGAGCTGAAGCAAAACGACTCGGTACAATGAGGAAAGCTCATTTAATTTTAGGTCAAACAAAAATATTTTGCTTGACCAGTAACAAAATGTTCTGGATTACTTGGAGACTACTTTATCTCCCCTTTTTTAAAAAAAAAAAACAACAAAACAAACCAACCAAACCAACCAAACAAAAAAACCGCACAACTGAAAACCTGAAACCCCCAACTCTTTTCCTTTCAAATTTAGGTCCATTTGAAAATGAAAAAAAAAAAAAAAAGAAAAAAAAGAAAAGAAAAAGGAACAAACCAAATCAATCTTCAGTTAAGCAAACTGCTTCAGTCTGAAAATGCTGAAGTAAAACAGTTGAATATTTAAGGAACGAAAGAAGGACATCTATTGTTGTGTCTTGTCATTGGCTGACTTCAGCCCAGATTTGTGAGTTATTTTGATTGCCTCCATTTTCACAAGGGACTTCTTTAAAAAAAGAACCAAACAACTAATTTAATAGTGTCTTGCAGTTTGAGGTACAAATGGTCAGGTTCAGCAAAGGTTCATATGAACATGACGGAGCCAACAATTTGCACAAAGATCAGGCAAACACTTTGGGTTTCTTTTCCCTTTGCATTTCAGTTGTTCTTTGAAGTTGTACCTGAATTTCAGAGAAGCTGTGGAGTCCTCAGGACCAGCGACCCCTGAAACGTGCACAGAGCAGAACTGTCAAAGTATGTGTGCTCTGCTGTGTAACCTGCGCACCGCAAAAATTCAGATGCCATCTTCAGTCCTGCAAAATGTTAAGACAGGCATTTAAGATTTACCCGAGTGATTAAGCATGAGCAGCTTGTAATTGTTTCCAGATTCCTCTCCTAGCGGGAGAAATGGATCTGCAATCCCTGTCCACATGCTCAGTGTAGCAATGCGCTCACAAAAAGAGAAACTGAAGAAGACAAACAGATATTCTGTGTTTTGAGAGCAAGCCGGTAATTACCTTTTAATCCAGTACGCACTGACCATCTTAGAAAAGCAGGATTATTTAACCAGCATATATCAGGGTATATCTGCATCCTCCTTGTAGCAACACCTGTGCACCAGCAACTAGATAACCCTCTCAAATACAGATGGTCAGATTCAGTCATGTGACAATTTTTCATCTGGCTTGGAAGTGTTAAATGAAGATCAACTGTCAGCTTCATTTGGGGCATCTGACTGTGTCTGCGCTTACAGAGAGGAACTTTATCCTGCAGGTTTTAGATAAAGTTCCAAGGATTGCAGACTTTCTGCATAAGCCACAAAGCAATCCAGCAAGCATCTGGAGAGACTTGCCTCACATCCCAAACGCTTCCCTTCATGCAAATCTACCAGTATATTTTTTCCTACAGATTGCTTGGTCATGAAAAGAGATCTTCCCAAACTTGCTCAGGGCTTCAAAAACCTTAGGAACCCCAGCACAAGTTTGAAAGCAAATTCAAGGGTTCGCCATTACCTTTGAACACAGCGGGGATCTACTCCAACAGGTTAGATCTCGGGGGCCATGCTGCTCCCAGGATTTAAACCAGACCACATGTGAAATGGCAACTGCCTCTTAATTTTTTATTTTATTTTTAAATAGGATAATTTAGGGGCTTTTTTTTTTTTTTCCATTATCATTATTACTGTTTTAATGGCAAATTCAGTGTGCTGCCTTCCCTCCTTAATGAAGGGGACCAGGGACTGGTGCTCAATTTCTCCTGCTTTCTAGAAATAGTTCCTGCAAATCCTTTGTAAAAATATAACCACAGTCTTTCTTCCCGCTTTTCTGTGTCCTCAGAGAGGGGCTTTCATTAACTCAGATCATTTTTCTTCCACTAGCTCTTTGTCTTAACCTTTTCTCAAAGGTTACATTTATTTTCCGAGATCCATGGCCAGGACAAGGATACAGAGGGTGCAGAGTTTGGCTTTTGAGGGTCACTGTCACCACTGCAAGAGGCAAAAGCCTGAGGTGATGGCTGTCTCTGAAAATGGCCCCTACCTTCATCCAGCCCAGTATGCTGCCCAGTTCATCCAGTCAGGCCCCTCCACAGTGGCTGTCGTTGCCCACCAGAGCATATCTGTGTAGCCAGAGCCAACTCCTGCACTTGGATTATGCAAACCCATTTTCTCTCCCTTCCGCAGTCCTGGCTATCGTGTGCACATCTGGTTGTTTCTCTGAACCTCTCCACAATCATTGCTTCATCTCTGTTCAACTCCAGGCTGGAAATGTAGCTGTTCTCCCTCCCCAGAGACCTTGTCTGCCTCCTCCTCTCTTAGCTGGAATAAACATGCAATGGCTCATGCCATCCCTTCCTGTGCAAAACACCCAGAGAGGCGTCTTTTTCCAGTATGAAAATCTTGGCGCGCTCCTGGAAGAGATGACCTCAGACAAGCTCACTGCACCCTCTGGAAACTTTGCAAGGTCCGGTCTTCATCCAGATGGCATTTTATTTTTCTTTTTTTAGTTAATTTGAGCAAAAGTGCTTCAGTCTTTACAGTGTGAGAGAGGAGTGAAAAAATGCATTGCTGCTATTATAGTGGAGTGAAAAAAAAAGGGGGATTCAGACTCCCTTTGAAGAGCCATGGTGCTGAAACAAATGAGCTTCTCTCTTTTGAATTAGATGAGAATGGGTCTTCTAGCAGAAATGGGGTTTTCTCGCTTCAGTGAGCTGGGGTGAGTGGCACCATTTGCCATCTCCTGCCTAAGCCTGTCTTTCTGCATTCGGGGTGGTGGGTAACAAATCTGGCACAGACCCCAACGGATTGAGTGGCAGAGCCAGAGAGATGGGACAAGGCGCTGCCATTTGAGATTAAAGGAGAAACATCTGCAGCAAGCGGCAGAGCTGAGCCAGCACAAGAGCATACAGAGGTGTCAGCTCCTGCCTGCAGCAGCTTTTAACCACATTTGCACACCGGGGTGCAGCGGGAGCGCTTTCATTGAAGCATGTGCATGCACAGCCTCAAGATTGTCTTTTACTCAGCAAAAATGGATTTGTTGCTCATATGGACAGAGGAAAGTTTTCACTTGTGCACTTACCCATCCACTCATGGCCAAAGGCAACCCAGTTCTGGTTTGTAGGGCAGAGTCCTGGCCACACTGTTCTTTGGCTCCCAGTCTGCCCTGATGTGTACTGGTGATCTCCAGCAGCTCTCAGTGCTGACAGTACCCCTAGGCAGTGCAGTGGCTCCATCTGCACCATGATCCAGGGCTCATAGTTGAACAATAGCAGTGGGAATCGCCTGCAGGGAAGCCATTGAGAAAGAAAAGATAAAAAACTGCATCCCATACCAGCTAAGAACCCATCTCTTCCACACACCTACCAAGCACTGGGTTTGTGGCAAAGCCAAGCCTAAAGGGTCCACTCAGCCCCTGTAGCGTCTTTAACTGTGCTTTTCTAGGTTATCACAAGCCAGTCCTGGCAGTGCTAGGAGAAAACAAATTTGCTGCAACTCCCTGCAGTGCATTGCCTCTATTCCATGTGAGCTGATCTGTGGGTTGCTGCCTCCAAACAGCATCACCCATGGGACAACACGGTCAGCTTAGCCCCATCCTTGGAAAGCCATCAGGGAAAACACAGGGCAGAGGCTCAAGGTTAGCACAGCCCCGACAAGGTTTCTGGGATACCTGCACCGCTAATTTGCCAGACACCCCTGGAGCCCAGCTTGGCAGCCCCCCGCTGGCTGTCGCGGTGTGGAAGCCATTAACGTTTAAAAATACTTACAGGAATGGGAAAGTCGAGGGGGGGAATAAATGGTATTTGTGGAGGCCCATTCCTCAGCACTTTCATGTGTGCCAAAGTTTGTTGGCATGGCTCTGAGTTTGATAGGGAACAGCTGGGCTGCTGTTGCTGCCTGTATATTGGCTGAAGGCAGCGAACAAAAGGGGTTTGTGCGGGAATGTGCAGGGAGGGGTGTGGAGTGTGCGCGCATTGAGGGACAGCTGTGAGAGGCGAAACGCAGAAATACTCTCTGGAGAAGAAAGCCTAATGCACATCCCATGTTCCTGCTCTTTAAAAGGGGATAAAAGCCTTCCCCTCTGCTTCTCCTCTTCCCTCCCCCAGGGCACGCCAGGGTACTGAAGGCAAACGGGGCTCAGACTCAGACCTGTGCCCCACTACCTCTGCTCATTCAATTATTGTCGCAGTCTGGAAAAACAATTGGGATGGAGGGAGCAGGTTAGCTAGAATGTGGAGAAGTCCAGACCTAACAGCAGAGTGCAGTGCCAGCACATACCCAGGAGACAACCAGCAAGCTCTTTGCAAGCAGCCCAGCTCCACATGCCTTTGTGCCACTGTGGGGGGAAGGACTCGGTGACAAACCACCTTTGAGGGCACCAAGACTGGTGACATGGACCCACTAAGAACAGCACTGGTTGAAGTTTCCTCCACTTCTTTTGGGAATTTGGGGTAAGAAGCTGAAAATTAGCCCCATGCCACTGCCAGCCACACAAAAAGCACAGACTGCATCCTGTAGCACAGGATCCTGTTGTATCTGAGGCCAGAGGATGGCGTGGAGGGATGAAGAAGGAATGGATTCACACTTGAGAAACTCTGATCCGTTGGGAACTATCTGAAAATTACAGGCCAGGTGCAACCCTTGGCTCTACAGATCATAGCATAAATGCTCTATCCCAAATGCTCTATCCCCAAGGAATCACTGCTGCCTGTGGATGGACACCAGAAACCTTTAATTGAACCTAATGTTACTAATGCTACATTTCTGACATTCTCCCTTTTGCAGTTCCTTTCCACCATCCCATGCATTCAGTCTTTTTACCCAATGCATTTGCAGTCTTCACAAGTCTTTTCAAAATTTCACTCCATGGACTTGACCTCTTACTCAACAAGAGCATCACTGGTGTCATTCCTTACCTGCTGATTCCTCTTTGATCATCAACATTTTTCCCCAGCAAATACCATGGGCAACACTTTTGAGCATTTCCAAGTTTTTCTGTTATCAATGGGGTATTTTTCTCTTTTATTCTTTCTGGTATGTGCATTTGGCCTGAATCCTACCTAGCACCTTACATGCCCCCACTTAGCTCCAGTCCTTAGCAAGAACACACATTGGTTCTGCTACCCAGCACAAGATTTCCATTGTCGCTGTCTCTGGGCTTCCTTGGAGTTGCTGGAGCCACCCCAGAGAGGGTGCTTGGGTATGCACTTGACGTACGCATCCTTCTTGCTACCCCCTTCCTTGACAGGGCAGGCCTCTGGGAAAGCCCCAGGAAGCAAAACTTAAAAACAAAGGGGTCCAGGTCTGTGAAGACCCTTGGGTCTGACAGCCAAGGCAGATTTTTCCAGCCCTCATCTCCTTTTCAGACCTCAGCAGCATGCTTACAAGCCATTGCTTTGAGCTGACTTGTTGAACACCATCCACACAACCCTCCTGGCACTGCCTCAGGCAGCAGGCTTGCACTGGGGATGCTGGCTCCAGAGCTGGGCATGTTTAGAGATAAGCCTTCTCCAACGGTATTTGGATTTCGATTACATCAGTGTCAAGACATGGCTTTTCACTAGAGCAAAGCGAGCTCCTGCCATGCCAAAGAAAGCAGCCAGGCTGGCCAGGGGCAGCGCACAACACACTGGGGAGGGCAACAGTCCCTCTGCACACTCATGCAGAGGCACAGTGGCAGGGAAAGCCAGCTCACATGGGGCAGCACAGGCTACAGACCCCCTCCCCGCACCCCCCAGCTGCCATGCAGACAGTCCTAACCAGTCATCTCTTCTGTAGTGGGTTAGGAGAGGAGCTGCAGAAAAGCCAGCTGGTCTTTGGAAACTCCTTATAGCAATTGCTGGGGAAAGTGAAGCCGTATATAAACATGCACACAAGTTTAGCAGTCAGTGCCCCATTTTAGAGGAAGAAAACAGTCTAACTGCTCTGTTTAGTGCTAGATGTCCCCTTCATCCACTTCTGAAAAAGAGGTGGTTCAGAGTGGCCAATTTACTTCTGCTTTATCACTCATTGCCACTGCCAACATGCATTTGCCATCTCTCAGGGATAAACCCCTCTTCTTGATCAGATCTGTGCCCCTGTTCATCCTTCATATCCTTCTCCAGGACACCTTTTCTTTTAGCTCTGTCTGAAAAACAGCCCAGCACACCAAATGACATGATGCTACAGAAGCATCACTCTCCAGCCTTACTCCCATTTGACCCCACTCCTGTGTGTCCTTCTTTGATCACTGCCACTAACTAGGAAGAACCAGCTTCAATGAGGACTACAAGCATTTTTCAAAAGCACAAGAACAACTTAAGAGCCTAAATCCCACTTTCCAGTGTGGTTATAGGCCCCATCAGGAGGTAGATCATCCCAGATAGTTTTGAAGGCTGCAGAGGTTTGTCTGTATCTTCGGCATCTTAAGGGGACCCACATGCCTTTGAAGTTTCTTCTGACAGATCCTAATGGTGGCAGCTGGGAAGGAGGACAAATACTTAAAGCCACCCAGGGCTTTTTCACTGAGGTACTTACTGTCAAGAGTCCAGTGAAATCTCAGAATGGTTCAAGTTACTTCTGCCAATGTTGTTCCATCTCATTTGCCCATCACTGCATCTTATCCACCATCTAACACGAGCCAGCTGGGAAACTCCCAGTGCAATGGGCTTGGGAAGGTGAGGGAGGCTGGTGGGAAAATGCCCATTTAACTTTTCGCAGATGAGAGTGGTTCAAACTGTTGTTTCAACTTGAAAAAAACACTGACACACGTTTCCAAATTGTCCAAATGTTTGGCTTTTACATTTCCTTCAGTGACACATCCCAGGGTTTTAGTTGAAAAGGTCTTTTCTCTTCAGAATTGGGCTGCCTGTAGGAAAAAGCCTATCAAAACAGGAAGCTTAAAATTATCAAAGAGAAATATTTTCATTGACCTAAACAGATCCTACCCTTTGGTTTTTTAGTTCACAAAATTTTTCAGGACTGACTCTTCATCCCCACGAGAGATGAGAAATACTGTCAGTACCTCAAAAATGCTGCCAGAAGGAAAGAGTTATTAATTACCAACCCCTATTTTTAACCTGCAACCAAGAGTCACTTCTCGTGGGTGACAACCAGATTCTCTTGAGGCTCTCATTAAGGCTTTTAAGTCAGAGAAAGGATTTTTTCTGATGGGACATGCCCCAGGCACTCTGCAAAGCCTACCCTATCGGTTTCCAAAGCACACATCAGGTATCACATGCTGTTGCTATCCATCCTGTTAGAAAAATTACATTATTACCTTTTTCCCCCACCTATATTCCCACCAAAAAATGTGTTATTTTTTTTTCTCCCCCTCCATTCTATAACTCAAATAGGACTGGATGGATTTTGCTCAGTTTCCAAAAAAAAATTCCCCACTGGGTAAAGGCCAGGCATCCAAAAAATTTAACCTGAAAAGTGAATGTTTTCAAAAGTTATGAGCTTATGAAAAGAAGGGATATAATGGAAACTGTTTTACTGCCATGACTGTAACACCACAAACAGAGCCTGCTGCAATATATAACATTATCAAGCGCCTGTCAACATTTAATAGAACTCTTAATTAACTGCTGGGGAGGAACATGGCAAAAAAATTATTTTCAGGAAAACTTTTGGGAACTGAGTAATTCTGGGCTTTCTTTTTTTTTTTTTTTTTTTTATAGAACAGACTAAACACAAGACACAAGCATGTATCTTGTTGGCATTACTTAATGATAGGATTTTCATTTCTGTTAAACTGCATAATCCAGGAACAACAATAATGTTTATGTTGGGTTGGAGCCAGACATTTCAGAGCTGGGTTTTAACTTTCCCCAGGTTTGGGGTTATTCAAAGCCAGGGGCTTGATTCAGCTTTTTAGGGAGAGGCTCACGTGTAACCTGTGGGGCTGACCTGCCTCTGCCATTTGCTTTCATCCCCACATTGCACCACCCCGGAGATGTTCTTGCACAGGATTTGGGGGGATCCCCATGTCGTGGTAGAGTTTTACTGCACAGCAGTGCCTGAGCTCCTAGGCTGGAGATCCAGGTACAGAGGAGAGGTGTGGGGAGGGCCCAGCACAACAGTTATAAAACCATTGTAATTAATTGGCTTCACAGGAGATAACCATTTCAAAACCAGCCTAACCACTGGGTGTTTCTTCTCCATTTCAAATGTGGAGAGGGGCTGCATAGGAAGGTTTCTGCAGCCTGGTCTCCTCACACATCCAAGAGCTTCTTTCCATCACACCTTCAGGGTCCAGCCCCTCCATCCCATGGTGATGCCCTGCCAGCGAGACCCTGTCTGGAGCCACCAGACCAAGCTGAAGAGGTGGGATTGGGGTGAGGAGGGAGGGCAAGCCCGGCCCTGGTATGAGCCCATGGCTCAGCTGCAGTCAGCAGCAGGTTTTGGGGTGCCTGGGCACAGAGAAAGATTTGTATGAAGCACATTAAGAGGAAGTTCTGCAATGCTAGTGCCCAACTAGACGACGGGCACAGGGGAGACATCAGGGCGGATGGTGATCTGCCAAGACTAAACCTAGCTCTTGCTGAGCCAGTATGTTAAACCCAGCTCCCCCCACTCCCACACCTCATCCGCCAGACCACATTTCACAAACCTTCTGGCAAGTGAAGGGCTTCTTGGCAAAGCAGGGCAGGTAACATTGGACATGTCACACCATGACAAGCACTCCTTCAATCCCACCTAACGGCCCAAACTTATTTTTATTCCCTTTTTTCCCAATCTACCCCCTGCCTGGCCCCGGCAGCAAAGCAGCCCCGCACTGTGAGCTGGCAGGCCACATCCCTTTCCCCCGATAGCGCCGATAGCCCAACAGCTGCTCTCTGTCCCTTTGGAGATTAGTTTGTTTTCCTAACACAATTACTGCCACGTGGCCCTGCTTTCTGCTGGGATCAAGCCTCGATAGAGATAAAGCAGCGATAAGATCGCACGCTGTTCCAGACCCCTGCACAGCCTCGCCAGCCGCAGTTTTCCTCATCGGCACGCGAACATCCTGGCTGCAAGTTACCTGCCCCCCATCAGTGCTGGGCCAGGGAACTCTGCAAGCTTTGTGGCACTAAACCCCAGAGATTTGGCTTCTGGCTTTCCATGCAACATGAAGGAGTTCTTTTATAATGCAGCATGGAGATGCTGCAGAGTTGCAGCCACATCAGTAAGCTCTTAGGATGTGATAAAAGCCACTCATCAGCTGTGACACCCTCCTAACTCAGTGCTTTGGGCAAGCACAGCTGGCTCCAAGCTGACCTGCCTGCACTCTGCCTGGTCTCTTCTCCTCCTGCCTGGGGTTAGCTGAAGCTGAGCTGTGCCTGCGTATTACTATCTGGTGAACAAAGCAGCTTTACACCACTGCAACTGCTCTGTTGAGCATCCAGCAGGGCTCGTGCTGGTACCTGCAGCACCAGCAAGGGGCTGGTCGGCTCTAGAAATATCAACGAAGCAATCACAGGGGCAGACTGGTACAACCACTCTCTATCACATCCAGCAAAGGAAGCCTCTATCCCTGAGACCCGCCTGTGGGAATCCTTGTGCAGGGAACCACTCCTGGAAGCCTCTGCTGGGGCGGATGCGGTGCATGCCGGGAGAGGACACTCAGGGAGCCTTGCTGCCTTCAGAGAGACAAGCATCCTTGCCAGATGTCTCCCATAAAGCTGCAAGTACTTTATTTTAATAATAAGCCTTAATGTATTCATTAAAGGCTCCCAGTGACCTGGGATGAATTTCCCCACTATTGTAAAGGGCTGTGGGAATCTGGAAACCGCTGCATTACAGTTAATAACTTTAATTTTACAAGGCCCAAAATAGACAACTGAAAAAATACACAGACTCACTGTTTCCAATTAAGAAGGGATTTCTTCTAATTCCTCTGCCACCGGCGCTCTTGTTTAGCAAACAACATCAACAGATACTCAACCATAGACAAGAGGAAAAGCAAACAGAGAGAGCTGCTTTATGCATCTCCATTACAAGAGCTGAGGAAGAAGCTGGGACCCTTCCTCACAGTGCATGGAAGAGCCACAGCCTGGTCAGCAGCAGCAAACCCACACTGAGGGAACAACAGATAAAACTTTAACCTGCTTAAGCCTGACAGACACCAGAGGGCTGTGATCAAAGGGAGGTGATTTCCAACCCATCTTCTCCCTGTTCCCTTCTGAGGGTCCTAGCTAAGGGGAGTTTGGTGGGAGTCCTGTGGTTTCTGACCATCCTGCTAGCATCAGGGACTACCAGATCTTCAATTTTAGGGTCAGAAAGCAATATTCCCCCCAGATCAGTTTGGCAGAGATTGCCATGGATTTATTTTGCCTGCCTCTTTCTTCCTCTGTCAAATGAGGGGTAGATTGTTTCCCAGGGAAAAAAAGCTGGGAACCAAAACAAAAACAATTTGCCCTGAATTTTTTTTTTTTTTAAATTTCTGGGAACCTAATGGTTTCCAGCCCCAATATTTTCATTTCCAGTTTGGTTCTTTTTAGTTTTCTGGCTAAAACTGGAGCTCTTCAAAAGGAAGACTAACATTTTATGCGGAAGCATTCATTTTGCCACAAGCCAAACCTTCTGGGGTGGAAAAAGATATTTCAAAGGCCAGGTTTTGACCAGCATGCAAGTCCGGCTGTGTTGGTGACTGCCATCTGCCTCCTCACACATATCCAGAGCCGTCTCTTCCAAGTTCATGCCAAGGTGCTGGTACCCTCCCTCCACTCATGGCAGGGACACACATACCCTCCTTACCACCACCCTGACATCAATCAATGTTAATTAAAGCAGCCCAGGTGAGAACAGCTCCATGCCACAAAGCAAATCTCAAAAGCTTCCTCTGCAGACTTAGCCTGACACAGGAAAACACATTGCTTAAAAAACACAGGTGATCTCAGCCATGTAGATCCCAAAATGCTCTCCAGACCACCTGAAAAACAAAGGAGAGGTCCTGTCCAGCAGGATGGAGCACATGCATCCATCCAGCCCTGAAACCCTCACCTTGCCACTGTCCTCTGGACCAAGAGCTGCCTACAAGCAGTACTGAATTCACATCGCCCCTCACATAGGAACAGGTTGAGTTTTTCAGCCAAACTGATAAAAAATGAAAAATTATTTTCATATGCTTGGACTCAATTTCCCCATAAATAAGGCAGTTAATGGGGGAAGGGTGTTGTCAAAATAGTAGGTCATCCGTCAAAGCCACACTGAGAACACTGATCTAGCCCTTGTCCAGGGAAGCATCTCTATTTAGGAAAGCTGGCAGGCACATCTCTGGCCTCCTTTGAAGCCACTGGGAACTGAGGGCCAGGAAGATTAAAGGTATCAAAATGCCTAAAGGAACATTAGATAAGACCTAGATACCAGCTGGTAAAACCCAGACCCTCAGAATGTATTTAAACACACAAGGTTTTTAATGGCAATTAAGAGCTTACATACCTTTGCCAATAGGGTCTCAAAGGGCACACTTTAGTGGCTTTCCTGAAAAGAAGAGATTTATGCACACATTGTATGCACCAGGGCTTGTAAACCTTTATGTTATGATATAAAACCACCTGCAACGGAAAACCTAACCTCCAGCTTTGCTGTGATGCAAGACCTGCAGCATGATGTTAATGCAACAGGATGTCTCCGCTCTAGACATCCCCAAACCCAGGGAGACCAAATCCCATGCTGCCAGCTGCAAAGTCCTGCTGTTTCAGGACAGCTATGGACCCCTGCTCATTGTGCATCACCTCCAGCCTCCATCCTCTCCTACTCCTCATCTGAACTCTTCCCAGAGCTATTTGACCAGCCATGCCAAAAGACAGAGAAGCTAAACAGCCATGCTTCACCGATAACACCAACAAAGACACAAGCTTCTCCAACCCTCCAAGCATACATTTCCTATTCCTGCCTGCAGCTCCATGACTGCTTTTCTCACATCAATGCCCTGACTGTGGCTGCTTGAAAAACTTCCATCTAAGCAGTTTTTAGCAGGTCATTTTTCAGTGAAAGGCAACTTAGGAAAAAAAAAAACACCAAAGAAAACCTCTTTTTGTGGAAATCTGCCTGACTTGTCCGAAATGTCAAAAAAACTAGGAAAAAGATTGAGTTTTGGCCTCGAGTTGCAAAATCTTGTTTTAGCAAAAAAATGCAATTTTCAAGTTTTTTAGTGAAAATTAAAGAAAACTTCCAGAATGCTTTCATTAAAAATGTTCATGGTGTGATGGCTACACTCAGATTTTCAAAGAAAGCCCACCTCAAGAGACCTTTAAGGAAATTAGTTATGTGAAAGGGAAGGAACTTTTCAGGATTATAGTCTGGCAAAGGAGCAAAGATAAATATTTCATTCTCAGCCTAAATGCTAGGTTAACAGCTGGGCATCCCACAGCTCTGCTCTGGGATTTAATGTGTATCAGTGACCTGTGTGAAAACCAAGGTGGTAATGCTTGCAAGACAACACAAGCCCATGAGGAGTCAGGATCCCACCACCCTGACCACAGACTGTCCCATCCAATGGTTATGGAGCTGGCGGGAGACACAGGTCCAGCCCTGACGCTGGGTCCCAGGACCAGTTTGTGCATCACCCAGTGGAGATGTCCAGCCTGGTCTTTGTTGTGGTCCCATGGGAACATTGGGCTGTGGATCCATCAACACGTGGTCCTGGGAAGCCTTCAGCATTGCAAGCGTCTCTCCAGATGGGCAGCATGGGTATGGGAGTACCATGATACAGCCCTGCCATGCCAAATGCAAACACCCAGCACTGGGTGGCTGAGCCCATTTAAAAGGTTCACTTCTCTTCCCCAGGGTGGGACCGGGGGAGCTGCATGCTGTGGTGGCTCCAACTGGAGCCGCCAGCACCCAGATGGGTTACAAGTGAACATGAACTCTCCCTCCCCATCTGGAGCCCATGTACAGCAAGTGGCAAGATTTATATTGTGCTGAAGCATTCCACAGTTTTGAGCACAGAAATGATTGAACTCCAGATGTTAACAAGATGCAGGACCCTTTTTTATTATTAAAAACGTGATTTCTTGTTTTGCTCATGACAAAACCCATCAGATTAACTTATTAGGAGCAGAACTGCCATCGGGCTGGAGGAAGCAAAGATGTCTCTGGCTGCCCAAGGGCTTGCTGGCGAACACAGGAAGATCAGGGCTCCTCAGGAGCAGAGCTGCATCCAGCTGCTCTCCTGCACTGAGCCAAGAATGCAGGTGACCTTGCTTCATGCCCAGTGGCAAGACAGGAACATTGGTGAGTCCCTGTGCCTCAGTTTCCCCATCCCTTTGGAGGAATGTGTGTTAGAGCTGAAAAGGAAATCCCTGAGCAAACACACATTCTGCAGCCACGTCCAAATCAAATCAAATCAAATCAAATCCCCATGCTGAAGTAGCAGAGCCTTTGCTAACAAACACCATAACCCAGGCCAGAAATGGAAACCTGCCCATTTTCCTCAGGCTTGTCTGTCTAACCCCTGGAAGGATGAGGGGGACCCAGGGCCGTAGCTGCTGTGCTGGGGCAACTCAGCAAGCAGCTCTCATGCCACACTTTCCTTCACAAACTTCACTTCCTACTGAAGAGGAACCAAATTCCCAAATACCTCTAAAAGTCCTAAATGCTCTTAGCACAGCTCTGCTGGGAACATCCACCAGCAGCGTGTAGAGTGGCACGGCCAACATCTGCATGCCAGAGTGCAGGCTGGGATGGGGGCCTGTCTGGAGCTGTCACATCTTCACTCCTTTATCACAGGAACTTTATCACAAGCTCATAACACATACATCTTTGCACCATGAGATCAAACAGGTACGGGATGGCATTGCAGCCTGCTGTCACAAGACGGCCCCCAGCAGCTAGCACTGCTCCATGCTGTGAAGGGAAAACATGTTGTAGCTGCGTGGTGGAGAGGACCCACATATGCTTGTCCTGATGTTGTACAGCCATACCAGCTCAGGGAACTTATCAGCACAAAGCCAGCCTCCTGCTAATCCCTGGGAGGCACAGCATCCTTCAGCACCTACACATTTCCACTTACCCGTAGCACACGTCAGCTCTAAGGTCAGTCACATCTGTCTGCTCAGAGGGAGAGAAATGTTTCTGGGAACTGCAAATGTCCCAGCCTGGCCAGGCTGACCTGGGGACAAGCTGGAGCTACGCAGCTTCTCTGCATACAACACACACAACCATCCTCCCCAGTGGAGAGAGGGGCTGGAGGGTGGAATAGCAGAAACCGCCTTCCACATCAAAACTCTGCACTTACCCTGCAAGCCCAGGGAACTGCTCTGCTAGATAAGATTGGTACCTCAAAGCTGTCCTTGCTCCAGTAAGCCCAGATGCCAGCCATCAAGGGTGAAAATGCCTCTGGTTTCAGTGTGGGTTTGCTATTGCTGTTACTGTTACAGCCTACCCAGGGCTTCCACCTTCCTTGCTTCCCAGCCCCCTGGAGATGAGTGCCTGCTTGCCCAACATGCCCAAGAAAAGACACTGCCTGGTTCCTCTCCCACCCAGGGACCCCATTTCCCTCCTGTCTTGGTGTAGGAAACATAGCTGCTCTTTTATCAGCCATGACTGCTGCCAAGCCAGGCCCAAGACAGCACACGCTACAGCACATCCCTGTGAGCAGGAGGATGGTGTATGCACAGGATAGCTCTCCCAGGACACCTGCTTTGAGGTCAAGACTACCTGGAACTGCAGCTCTCTGCCAGCATCTTGGGAGCAAGCCACACCAAGAGCCACCTTCTTCCACAACCAGGCTTGGAAAAAGCTTCTGCAGACCAAAGCAGTATTTATTCACCCAAAGGGACCCCTTAAACAGAGCTGAGAGCCTTGTCACTCTGCCTGGCCTTGTTTTATTACTTCGTTGCATGTACCGGGGGAAGCTTCTTCCAACCCAAACCTATCCCTGCAAGGTGGGCAGAGTGAGCAATGGCGCTCCCCTGGCTCTGAGTCCAGGCACGTGGTGCTGATGTCCCCCAGCCTTGCAGAGCCACCTCAATGGGAGCTGGGCGATGAGGCTCTTCTTCAGTTGAAGAGCTTTGTGCCCGTTCCCTTAGTGATGCTGGATGCTTGCAACCTGCATCCATCACCATTTCCTTCACCTCTCCCTCACAGCCTCTGATTTAATGCCACATCCCCAGGCATGGCCTTTGAAGTGTGCTGCTCCCTCTTTAATTTCCCTCAGATTGACTGAATATGAAGCTTCTTTCCAAGAACAAGAGCATCAGGTGGAAAGATAAGGTGTGTTTCAGAATTTTTGGAGAAAGATCCCAAAAATCTTCAATCTTCTCCCTTTCCCCTCCCCCAAAAGCCACTTACCGTTGCAGGGAGGGGGGGATATAAATGCAAATGTAATCAGGCAGCACTGCTAGTGAGCAGAGGCCATCAGCACCACACTGAGGGTGTAACATTTCTGGAAAGCCCCACATTCACAATCTTACCTGGGCACAGCCAGTGGATTTGTCTGCAGAGGGCAGATCCTGCCAGACTCTCATCCCCCCGGCTCCTCCCTGGCAAGGGTGAGTGGTCCAGCGTGCTGGGACTCTGCAGCATCTGGGACGTGCAAGCTCCCAGCTCTGCTGACACAAATAATTTCTCCCCTGTTCTTGGCACGATGTGTTCTGCTCAAACACACTTCAAAGAGGCAGCTCTGTAGCAAGAATGTTTCAAAAAATATAATATTTCCATCTGTTATTCCAATAGTATATGCTGTGGGACTCTCCTCATGGATTATTTGCCATTCTTTCCTCCTATTAGATGTAAAAGATATGCTATGAGCAAGCCCTTAGCCCTGGCAGGTGATGCCCTAAGCCCACAGCATCCCACAGCCAAGCCAGCAGGTCCTCTTCTCCTGCAAGTCTGCTCTGTACACCTTAATGCTTCTCCAGAGATGAAGGTGCAGGCAGGGAAGCAGCTTTTTCTTAACAGCAGTAATGTCTCCTTTACCTAATAGCTTTATTTTCACCTTGAGAACAAACAGCACCTGCCTGTGCTTATCTGTATTCCCTGGGCTGTGCTTTGTTTAAGGCAGAGCAGCCCAGCATCACTTCCCAGCCCTAACAGCCAGCAGCACCCATGGATTGAAACCATAGGGCATGAGCTCCAGGGCTTCCATGTTTGATGCACACCAGCCTGCCCTTTGCAAGGTATCTCCAGTACTGCTCTGCTCACCACCTCCTCTTTCTCACAAAACTTATAGAAACCTAAACCTCTGCCTTGCTGACAGGTGGTTCAAGTCTGGAAGCAAATTATGGGGTGGAAAAGGGGAAAAAAAGGCAGAAAGCTCTTTGCAAAGGACTCATTTTCTTGGGAAAGCAGACTAGAAACACACAATAAGCACTGTGAGCTATGAGTTTGCAGCACTAACAAGCACACAACAAGCTGGAGTTTTAATGCATCTTGGGTAGGGCAAGACTTAGGGGTAGCAGAAGCTGGATGCTCCTTCCCTGGGCTGGGATGGGGACATCTTAAGGCCATGCTGGACCTCTCCCACATTGTGGTTCATTTGGTCTGAGAGGATCTCCCAAACCTGCATGTGAAGCAGAGATGTCTTTCCATGGTGGCAAGGGCTGCTCCTCCATTACTCCCTCCTGGCCCTGAGCTACCTCTCCACACAGCTCTTTCCTCCATGGCTGACCAAGGGCATCCAAAGCAGATTATCATGGCCACCTAAAGAAGCCAGCCCTAGAGGGAAGGTCTTTACTAGACAAACAAAGTCTTAGTGCTCCAGGGTCAGGTGGTTAAACTGCACACAAGTTCAGTCCTTGCCCTCCACATTACTTTGGGGCAAGTTATCCTAATGGACAGGTTGCTTGAATGGATGCTGCTTGCCTCAGTCACCCACTCTATCCCACAGTGAGGAAAACCATGGGGAGAAGCTGCTTCCCTGAGCTCTGCAGATGAGAAGCCACATGCAGCTGTCACAGCCGTGACTGAGTTACCCACAATGGCTGTCCCACCACAGGGCCCTGCTGGGTGACTTCAGCACAGCATTCAGGAGACTTCCTTAAGACCCATCTTCCCCTGAGAGAGCCAGCAAGGGAGAAAGTTTTCCAACACAGAGATTCAAGGCTCTGCAGCCCCAGAGTACAAGACCTGCCTCCCCCTCCATTTCCCATCCTGAGACCCAAAGTTTCATACTACAAAGATAGCAAAGGCTTCCCAGCCCCTTCAGAGAGTCAGAGAGATGATAACTTCCATTTGTGAGCCACAGCCAGAACAAAATGAGTCTTTATTTTTATATGGCCTATTATAATTCATTATTTAGTGCTCCCAGGTGCCCTATATCATCAAAGGCACATTCCTTAAGAAGCAGCCATCACAGGCGGCACTGGTGCCATCCCCCACGCAGATGGAGCAGGAGAGATCCTGAGACCAGCTCCAGCCCCCGTATCTCATCTCCTTCTAAGCCCTCATGAGCCCAGGAAAAGGTCATGCCTCATCTCTGCACAGACATCCCAGGACACACATCCAAATGAGGAGCACAGGATTATTTTCCCCCCCTGCTCTGCAACCCAAAGAGTAACCCAATCTACTCAGCTGGAAATGGAGCTTTTATTGCATCCTGAGTCATTTAAAGTTCCTTTCTATAAAACCAATGTTCTTCCTCCCCAATTTAACAAACTTTCAAATTTCTGCTCTCCTGATGTACCAAACCTTTCCAGCTTCCCTGACCTTCCTCCCCATCAGACCTGATGGAAAGCAGCATCTTACCAGGCCTGCTCCAAGGGTACCACTACAGAGAAGCACCACACCACAGCAATCCTCACTTTCACACATTTCACATCCAGGATGATCCAAACCTTAAAACAGTCCCTTGGCAATGGCAGGATGAGGCCGTCATGCTCCATGACAATATTCCCTGTCCATGGCACATCTCTCCATGTCCTTGCTGTGCAGTGGAAAGCTGTCTTGAGAGCTGAAAACCCTTCAGACTCTGTCTCCAGACTTGGGCAAGCCAAGAAAACCCAAACCCACACAGCTCTGGCTGCATTCAAGCACTGTGAAAGCTGCACTGGCTATTAGGGGTTTTCTGATGCTCAAGGTAAGGAGCGAAGAGGACACTGAGCAGAGCTAGCAGCATGGAGAGCCCACTTATCTTTAAATGAGAGCTCAGATTTTGCAACATATGAAATCCATGATGCCTTCAGCCACACAAACACATCGAAGAGCCTGGTTACTTGAAGTCCCTTTGCTCAGTTCAGTAATAGTATTGCACAGTGGCATATATAGGGAGCTTGCAATTTAAAATGGCCTTCTTTCAATAATTATGTCAGCATTTGTTGTAATAGTAATTAGTAACAGTTAATGTAACTTACAGTAAATATCAGATTTCCATTTAATATTGTTAAAACACAACCTATAACCATGTGTTTGTGCAACTATACTGATAAATTTCCAATCAGCAACAGACAAAATCTGTCCACAGATCCTTACACAAAACTGGAAAGATCCCAGCAGTCAAAAGCAAAATTTGCAGAGGATCTTTGGGAGCAGAGCACAGTGCATCTCGGAGGAAGATGATCACTGACTGCAGAACAGCAATGATAAGGACTTGACATCCATCCTGCCAGATCATCCTTTGGCAGCCTCCACCTCCACACTGACCTCTTGAATCCGTGCTTACCCACACCTGAGCAAAGGCAGGTATGGTGCTCAGATGGGAATAGCATCCCAATGCTCCACAGGAGCTATTCCCACCCCAAGCCAGTGACCTTAATACACCTTTGTTCTGAAAGCATTTGCTTTGCTGGTACATCCAGGTGTCCAGATGGATTTCATGTAGGGCTGGGAAACTCCCCAGTGTAAGGATGGAGAAAGCAGTCTTACACTGAGATATACTCCCCTTGACTTCATATTTAAATAAAATCACTAAAGTACTGAGAACGCCCCACCAGCACTACTTGCAAACGTAGGGTGAGTTTGGTTGAATACTTGGAGCCCAGAAGCACACAAAGCATTTTCCTCAAGGGTTTCCTCCCTCCTCCCTGCTTTAAAATAAAGCAGTTTAATTAAAAATGAAGAGTGTTGCTCAGGAGGGCCAGCTCTCTCCCTGGCAAGAGCTGAGGTTGCCTCCTTTCATTGCAGCTTCACTGACCTATACCAGCTGCACTCAGACAGCATCAGATCCTGGAGAGTCCCTTCCTGGAGCAAAGAGAGTGGTTAAACAAGAGCAAACACCAAAAGCATCCTGTGGGACCGCTGCAGCTTGGTAAGGCTGGTACATGCCAGCGTCTTCTCTCCTTTCCAAACAAACTCTGACTTTCTCCCTGACCATCCAAGACTTGCATGGAGTAGCCAGTAAACAAATGGAGCAGAAACCAGCTAGCACTTACAATCCGGTACCCAGCTGCACACTGACACAATTGGAGTCATCTGTAGGTAATTAGAAAACATAAACACTCACAGAAAAACTTGGGTTCCTATACTCAGCAAGACCTTAATGGGCTTTTCTTCAGCCAGAAAATCCTTATTACAGCAATAAATTATTAGCCTTTTTTTCCTAAACCAGCATGAAACATTACAATGGAAAAATGACAAAAGGAGAAACATGCCCATTTTTGGCAGCACTGGCAGGGAGGAGGACAGGGCAAGGGAGCAAGAGCAAGCTCAGCACAGCAAGCAGGCAGGATGGAGTGGGCAGGAGGCTCTTCCCCAGGGAACCCTCACCCCTGGATCCTCAGCCCCAGGCAGCCCACATCACCCACGGGCACAGCAGTCAGCACATGCCAGCATGTCCCCAAGCATACAACCAGCCATGCCACAGCTCAAGCAGAGCCCAGCACAGTCGTGCAGCTTCTCTGTTGGATAATATAGCTGAGCTGGGCCCAGGAGCCCCCTGCCATGCATGAAGGCAGCTTCCTGCCACCCTGAAAACTTGCTGGCTCCCACATCTCTGCCAACTGTAGCCCTCTGCCATGCTCACCTGAAATAAGTCTCAAGCAGCAGCAGCGCACATGGTCCTTGGGAAACCAGGTTAACAAACTCAAAGTCAGTTCTAGGATAAAGATTTTGTCAGGAACAGAGGGGGAGAGACTGCAGGTGAGTCCCTCCAAGCTGTCACAATCTGGACAAATGGGACTAGGATATGCTGGAAGCTGTTGATGCCTTCACACACATCCCTGCCTGGGCAAACAAGTGCCCACTCTGGCATTGCCCCACAAGTTTGCGTAAGATTGCACATGCATGAGGTCAATGGAAACTAGGAAGGAGCTGCTGTGGTTTGGCTCCCAGAGGCATCCAAAGAAGTGTGATCTTCACTTACCCCAAACAAGCCAGAGAAATTCATGAGAACAGCCTTTCTTGTGGGTTATTCTGGCAGTGGTGGGGCTGGACAGGAGCAGAAGTGAGACGACACAGGGTCAATAAAACATGTCAGAGCAGGAGCCGCTTGATGCAAGTCTCTGTGCTGGGCACTCAAGCCTGACCACAGCCTAAGTCAGCCCATGGCCACCAACCTGCCTCCGGCACACTCCCAAGCCTTGGCCCAGCAGCCCAGCACCATTAACCATCTCCAGCCTGAAGGAGGACTCATCATCTTCCAGACCAAGTGCTTGCACTTGTGCTGCTTTCGGGGGGACTTGCCTGCTTTCAGGTGCAGGCAGCAGCCCCCCGCAGGCCAACAGCCAACCCCACAGCCCATCCCAGCACCCAAGCAGTAGAGATACAACAAATCCCATGCAGCCAAACACCAGCCATCCCCAAAAAGCACTCAGCGAGCCAAACCTACCCCCGACCCTTTCCTTTTGGCCTGAGCCCATCCTACAAACCTCTCTCCTGGAGAGGCGAGTCTCACCCAGGGTCTACAATTACTGCTGGTCCCATGTGTTAAATGACAGAGCAGTTAATGCCATGTCTTTGGGGCTTCATGCAAACGAAGAGAACAAATGACTGCCGGGGGAGATATGGTTTGCATCATTTAATCACCATTTCCAATAAAACGGTACAGCGGCTCTGCGGAGGGTAAGACAGCAGAGTTCAGCAGATTTTATCAATAACATCGCAGGATCCCTACTGTGCGGCTAAGAGAGTTGCCATGGTTATTATGACAGATTTACTATCATTGTAACTTAATGCACCATAATAAGTATCTGCATAGTTATTATTGTTTTACAATGATAACTATAATTCAACCGCAGCTTTATGACTAAATTTGTAACATTACTACAATGTTCTGGGAAGAATTGGAAGCAGGATAATTCACATGCTTTCTCAGAATATAGAAAGAAAAAGAGCCCCTGGTCGGTGCCTTTTTCTTTCCTTTTTGATTGCTTCTTTGAGAACAATTTTTGTGGGTTGGTTACTGTTGTTTTGGGAGAGGGTACTTTGTCAGTCAATGCACAGAGGTAGCTGAAAAATGGGATTTTTCCACTGCAGAATTGATGCTGGGAAAAAAAAATGTAATCCCAAAAGTCTTTCAACACAAAGTTGCTAAAAAATTCCCAAGCACTGCCAACTGGGAAACAGATACAAAGCGCTGGCGAGATGAACAAAAATGGTCAGGTTTTGTTCAAAATGAATGACCAGGTCGTCATAAAATGTCACTGAAAGTGACCCTGGTAATCAGTGGAAACAAAGCACTGCTGGAAAAGTGTCTGGTAACCCCAGGACAGAGCCAGCTTTGCCTCAGCTGCACACCCTCCGCTCCAGCAGCATGGAGAAGGCTCTCCACCACCTTGGAGCTGGCATGGGCAAACACCATGGAGCAAAGCCAAATGGCTTCTCCTTGCTGTATTGCTGCAGCCCCATAACCTGCCCCATTGAATAGCCCAGCCCACCCCAAACTCCTGGCAGCCCCATGGTTACACAGTCCCTGTGCCACAGCTCACCAAGAATAAAGTACTGCAAAAAGACCTGAAGACTGTGTTTACTGGTGGGTTAGCCTGCTCAGACATGGAGTGATTTGAAGAATCAAAGCTTCAGACAATGACACTTTGGCAGCTTCCAGAGCATAGGACCCACATCAGGGGTCCCCACGCCTGCATCCCCAGGATGGGGAGCAAGTCCCACCTGGGCTGGAGCCACACAAGCAGTTGGTCCCCAGGGGAGAGCAAAAGAGAATGAGCCTGAAATACAACCAAGGTTTCCAACAGGCTCCTTGCACCCTCATCCCAAAGCTCTCCCCTGTTGAATGGCTTAGCTCCTTCTTGGGTTTCATAGCAAGTGCAATGCTGCCAATTACCCCACAAGTTTATAGGGAAGTCTGGGACTTTATATCCCTCTTTCATTCTGTCCATGCAGCCCATTTCCCCCAGGGGCTCTAGGGATGGTTAGCTCTTCCTGCATGCCAGAGGCACCTATGCTGCCTAGGCTGAGCAAATTAAAGCAGAAAAAGGGCATTTTCCCAGCCCCTTCTCATTATCCACTGAGGAAGGATCATGAGGCTTTCCAAGTCAGGTAGACCAGTCTGTGCCACCCATCTGGCTCTCATGGCCAGTCTCGAGCTCACACCCCCTGCATACACCCCACACAACACATCATCCCAGCTTCCCACTATACGTCAGTCTTTTAGAGCCACACTAACGCAGCATGGACAAGTTACACCACTTCTGCTGGCCAGAAGCTGGCCCTGCTCAGAGGAGGCTTAGCTCAGCAATCTGTGCTCTGGGACTTGGACCCTTTTGGGCTCCCAGATTCATTGCTTTCCTGAGTCATTTATGGTCAGTTCCCATTTCTCATCCAATTTGACCAAGGATGGAGGCTTCCATAGTCCCCTATCCTGCAGGCTGGGACACCAGAGAGGACAACCCTCACCCCATAGCATCAAGTGCCTCTCCCCAGGGCTTCTCAGGTAACAAGCTACTTTTCTTCCACGGGACTTCAGAAGCGTTTCCTTCTGCATGGTGTCCTGGGTTCAGCAGTAGCAGTCATTTTTCTCCTTCTTAGTAGCTGGTGCAGTGCTGTGTTTTTGACTTT
>JANHGB010054630.1:0-23437 GCA_026283785.1 Coracopsis vasa
GGCGGGCCGCCGGCGGGATCCCCGCGGCCTCGGCCTCCCCTGGCGCTCTGCGCTTGCTGTTCAGGGTTTGAGCCCCGCCTGGCAGCAGTGTGGGGCGACCGCTGGCCGGCACCGGTGGCGATGTGGTGAGAGTACGGCCCTGTGGTACAGCCGTTTGGCTGCTTTCGGGGCACGGGGCTGCCCCGGTTGTTTATTCGCTGAAAGCTGCCTTAGGTAGAGCCGGAACGGCTCCTGTCTCCTCACTGATTATTGTAACCTGCACTCGTCGTATCGCTGCTGGTTAATTAGTAATACGTTATTTGTACATTGCCCATACTGGTGGTGCACATCACCCATTGGGATACAGCCTTCAGGAGCCGTGTGGAGTTTTCACGGCAAATATCCCACCGTGGTGCAGAGAGAGCAGATCTGGGGATGTAAGGCTGCAGGTCATCAGGAGGCCTCTGCCAGCACACTTTGTTTCAAGCCTTTCTCTGTGCCTGCCTGAGTGTGTTGCAGATACTCTTTCAAGAACACCTTTGAGTGATGTAAATCAGAATCATTTGCCAGGTGGCCTACTCAGCGCATGCTGGCATAGACTTTCACCCCAAGTTTCTCTCTGCTGATACCTTTCTCACATTCCAGTAGGAAGGTTTTGTGACTGCTGTGAACTCTAATGTTTTGAGGCTTGCTGAACTTTAGCTTTCAGGTAGACCTGCTTGGCCTCTCTGTCTCAATGGTTTCCACTACAGAAGTGTGGACGTGTTTTGGTGTGGACCAAGGTGTTCAGTAATCTGCAGGAGTGACAGTTTCTCCTGGCCTGTGTTTCTGTCCCACCCTTAGAGCTGCAGAGCAGAACTATACCCCTGTTCTACATTTTTAACTATTCTTTTCCTTATCTTGTGTTGCCATCAGCTTGTGATTACAGCCAATGGCTACTCTAAACCTTTGGTTCCTCTTCCTTTTATGTCTCATTCAGCTTAGGGTATCTTGCAGTGTTTTGTCATTCCATCTTTGTTGTTGTACCAAGCCTAGGTTTAAAAATCTCTTCTGAATAAGAGCTAAGACTGGCTTGGGAATCAAAGTAGTCCGGCATTTTGGAAAGCTTAGGGAAGGCCTGGATTATTCTTGGGTATAGCCTTGCAGGCTCATCCAGGCAACAGGAACCTTATGTGGCTGAAGCAGAGGAGCCTTTGTATGAGGATTGTGAGGATCTGCCAGCCATGTTTTTAGTTTTAGTTTTTCTTCTCAAGCAGGGTATGAAATCTTGTGACATAGTGATCTACCTGTCCTCTAAGACTGGCTCATAATTGGTGTGACTTATGATTAATAATAATAAAAAATGTTAGACCCTCCCCTCAATTACATATTGTTACATTTTTGTATTCACCATCTTGGGACCCAGCTGTGCATCCCACTGGCTCCCTGTGGGACTCTAGAGTAGTAGGTCCTGTCATCCACTGATAATATGAGAGTTCTCATCAACATTCTACAGCACACAAGTCAGATCTGCTAATGTTGATGTGGCTCAGAATTTTACATGGGAGCTCCCCACTTCATGATGTTATGGACTGAAAATTTGGAAGACTGCAGTATTTGATAGCCTCAGTTGTGACTTTAGGTGTACCTCTCTATGTGAAGGCTGGTGCAAGGAGGTATTAGTTCATGAGACCTCTTAACTGGTGCTGATCAGCACCTTGTGGAGTTTTGAACATTGGGAGCACCTCTTCTCTACAGAGAGAGGTTGTGGGGGGGGGGGAAGGCCCCATAGAAGCTTTTTCCTTAGAGGAATAGGACATAAACCAAGTTGTCGCTGGTGGTGTGATTCTGCAAATCATCCATTCATTTGAAAACACTACATTTTGGTGTGTTCACTTATGTGAGAAAATTGTGTGGTTTTTTTATATAGCTCATCAAGGTCAGCAATAAGGATGCAGAATAAAGCCTTGCTTGGAGGGAATGTTTGCTCTAAGAACAAAAGCCTTGTCACCTGTTCCAAGTAGTGTTCATGTGGTCTTGCCCTCTGAAAATGAGGATGGTCTCTAATAGGGAGCAGTTTTGCTCTGTGGTGGGTTCTTTGCTCAGATTAAGGCAGAGGTACAGCTGGCCACTGCAGCTCATGGTGTGGCATGCGTGCAGGTATGGGATGCAGACTGGAAATATCTGGTGAGGTATTTAGTTGATGTAAGATACTGACAGCTGACAAGACCGTCTGGCATGTGGCATGATCTGTACTTCATGTATTATCAGTAAGACTTCTTGCCTCTTGTCTATGGTGTCCCTGCTAACTCATGCGAGAAAAGGCAGCAAGGTGGGTGGAAGTGGCTCTTGGCTGGATCTGGCCTCCACCTTGCCCTTCCGATGATTGTGGAGTTGGTAAAGGGACAGTGTTTCTAACACAGGCAGCATTGTTGGCCTGAACACACACAAGGGCTGGGAAGCATCCCAAGCTGTGGAACGGCTGTGTCATGGCAGCTCCTGAGTGGTGTGACAGGCATATGATCTTTCTGTGGCGTCCTTTACTCAAGGATAAGCACCTTCCTTATTTTTAATGAATTACAGCATAGTGGGCAAGGTTGGAGTTGTTAAAAAACAAACCTTGCTCTGTGTTTTTTATGGGAGCTTATGAGTTGAGGATGATCGTATTAGTGATATGACAACATAGCATCTACTAAGCAAGGGTTTTGGTCGTTAACAGTTATAAGTGCCTTTTATGTGGACCTAGTAGGTTGTTCTTACAGCTTATTCTGTGCACAGAACCCATACTGATACTGTGAGAGTCAATTTTATAGGATTGTGACTTAATTACTGAACTAAATTTCCAGGTGAAGAGTTTAAATGAAGCATCATCATATCTGAAATGAGGGCTTGCCATGCATGTTTTGCATGTCAGTTAATTTCTGCTGTATATTGGTCACTATTTATCATCCTCATTGATTCTTTTCTTGTATGGTACTCTGAATTTTCGTTTGTGAAATTATTCTGGGTAATCTTTAGCAAATGAAAGAAAAAAAATAAAGTTTAAGTACCATTTGGCAGATACCTTCACTGATCTGGAGACCTGAGCAGGCTTGGACTTATGTAGCATAGACCACAAGGAGAAGCTGTGGCTGTGGACTGTTTGCTTGTGTCAGAGGAGCTTAGAAATATACTTCTCACCTGTCAGGACAAGTTATTTTTCTATGATGACTGACAGTTGATGCTGAAATGAAAAGGCTTTCGTTTTTGTTTAGAGCTGTAACACAGGTTACTTTCATGTGTGCAACAGGAACACCTTCTGCCATACTCAATAGATGCTTTGTTTCAATATGACATGCATGCACGTAGCGCTTCCTAAGCTGCATAGGCCAACTGCACATTCCAGCACATTCAGATGGTTTCCAATACTTTGATTTTAGTCTTCAGCAAGCAACACACAACAAAATATCTTCTTCTGCATGTTTGAGATCAGTATTCAGGCCCACAGTGGAAACGTTGTCTGTGCAAACAGCCACGCTATTATTAGTACTTCCTCAATTATGTGAGCTACATGCGAGTCTTTGTTGAGGATTTTCATGGCATGTAAATTTTTTTGGTTGGAGTTTTTTAAATATGAGAGAGAAAAATTGCTACTGTTCCAAAAAAATCTTTGGTTGTTTATTGCTTAGGGCATAATCCATATAATTTTAATTTATGCATTTCCTTCTTCCTACTAGAATTACAATGTATCATAGAGCAAGTGTTAAAGAGTGGTTGGGGACTGGGAATTTGATGTTTGTAGGTATGAAACCTGTCTCATGTCGTTAATTTGGGTTTTTTGCTTGACTGATTGAAAGAAGATTCCTGATACGAGCAAAAGAGAGAGAAGCTATTAAAACAGTCACTGGCTGCACGTCTAGTTGTTAGCCTGATGCCGCTGCTTTTAGTTAGATTCCAAAATGTGAATGCAAATAGTACCTTGAACATCATGAAAGGTTGCTGGAACTGTAGGAGGAGCTAGTTGAATTTTCTGTAGCAGAGAGGGCCTACTGCTGTATAGAAAAGGGAGAGTGAAAGAGAACCATGCCTTAAATGGAACCATCAGTAAGAAATTAACTTTCAGCAGGAGATGACTGTGCAGGGGAGGACTTTAATTATGGGGGGTAAAAGACAGCGAAGTGTAGGTGAGCATGTGCTAATACGAAATGTTAGAAAGCAGCATGTGGGGGAAAGACTGATCAGGCATGTGCAGGAAGAAAAGAACAAAACAGATGCACTTCTCTGAAAGACTGCACCAAGGCTTTTCTCAAAGTGCTTTCCAGCTGTTCCCAAATGTATCTGCACATAAACAGGCCTCCTGGGGCTATTAATCCAAAATTCCAGGAGAAAAATCCAAGATTAAGTGGGAAAGGTATTTCTGTAATCCAGAAAATGGACATATACATGTGATCCAACCAGAGCTGGACTGGTAAACTTGTGGCTTCGTTTAGTTATCTTCTATGCCATTCATGGGCACTAAGTGGAAAAGGCAGGGCAACAGAGTAATGTTCATGTCTTTCCGTAAATGTTGTCAGTATCTGGCATGTCACTGAATGTATGATTGTTTTCCTACCATTGCCAGGAAATTGGAAGAATCCCTTGGTATTAGAAGCCACGCAGTCTAACCATCACTCTTCGCTCTGTGATTTATCTTAGACATGTAGGGCCAACATATAAAAGCCTCTTTTTCCACCTGTAGAAATGTAATGGGAGAAAAGGAAACTGTTTTTAACTGTGTTGCAGAATAGGGGAAATTGTACCTACAGCTACAAACAGGGGAAGGAATGATGTTGGCATCTGTTTTGATACCAGCCCTGTGGGGTCTGTAACTGATCTTGGCTTTAGGTGGCAGTTCAGACCAAGCTGGTGTATGTAGAGAAGGGGGCTAAGGCCTGTGTTTGATAAGAGTCCTAATTTGGAGGATAAGTGACTACTGGAAGGGTTACTTTTAAGCTCTTCTAGCCAATTAGAAATCTCTTTTTCTCCAGTGCTACATATCTGCTTGTTCTTAGTTTCCTTTTCCTATTCTTCTTGTACCTCCTGTTTGTTTGGTATGCTCTGGACTTCTCTCATCGTTTTGTACAGTCTTAGCAAAACCAAACAAATAAAAGAAATATGTAATATGTCTTTGGTGAGTTCCTAATGAATGCAAAATTCTTGTTGTGTACTGCATCTGGAGTTCTACTTTAAACTTTAGAGTGTGGGGGGTTTAAATGTTGGGTTGGGTGTTTGTTTATTGGAAAGACTTCATGGTCTTTTGGTTGACTGGTTTTGCTTTGTGGTGTTTAGGAGAATGCTATGTACTGTAGTACTGCTTACTGTGCACCATATGGGCCAGGGATTGAGGAATAATTTGTGCGAACTTCACCTCTTTCCCCTCATGAAGGTAAGAAATTTCTGCTTCTGAGACTGCAAAAACATCAAGTGAAGACTTGAACGTCAGGTCTGGAGCTGTATTGTAAATTAGTCTGTCGTGGCCTGGTAAGCAGATGCAGTCTCTCAGCATATCCATGTTGAAGGCTGTGGGTGTTTGGCCCGGGCTCTGTGGGTGGCTTTCCTCTGAGCCGGAAGGTGCTGGTGCCCTCACTCCTGTCACAGCCCAGGTGAGATGAGAGACTTAAGTGCCTGGGAGCTTTTCCTTGTTAGGATTTTACAGTTTGTATCTAAAACACAGCTGGCTGTGATTAGGTGTGTTCTCAGATTAATTCCTTACTTCCTCTTGGTAATATTTTGATAGAGATTTTTTGTCTGCCAGCTTGTAAGGAGCTGGGTTTAACCTAGCTTAAATGGCACTGCTCCCTAAAGAGAGTTTATTTGTGCAAATAGCTTTGTAGAAGCCCAGCCTGTCCCTGGTCATTGAGAGACTGTAGCTTGGGTACTTGGATTCTGTTAAGTTAGAGCATTTTCTTTAAGCTTCCTTGTTTATTTTGTTATATATACACATAGACTTGCCAGCAGTGACCTGTTATTTCTAATATCTGGTTTTGAGTCCTCATTTTCCAATTACAATTTCTACCAACTCTGTTGCTGGAAAAAAGGAGAGTGGCGTGCAACGGGCAGGTGGGTGCCCAGGCAGAGTGTTGGCTCTGGAGTGCTGTACTGCCTCACGAGACAGGATGTTGCTGCAGAGGATGGTCAGCAGATTGTGGCCAGAGAAAGGTGCAGCTTCGTTTTGGAGCAGGCCAACCTGCATATGCAGCAACACATGGGACCATCTGTGATATTGCAGGCTGTGAAAGCTTCCTGCTGCCTACCTCTAGTGCTTGTTGTGCCTGCGATGTCAATAGTCCCTGCAGATAAACGGAGGTTGCCTCTTTTTGCTGCCTGTCCTCCCCAGGGCTTCTTCATGCCCAAAGTGGCTTAGCCAGCTGATTCCCTCTGATTTGTATTTTGAAGTGGAGAGAGCAAGGAGGATGCTAGGGTGAGACCAAGGTACAACTTTGGCTGCGAAAGAGAAGGGTGTCCACCTTTGCTGTCTGGGATGCAGGCGAAAGAAGTGCACATTAGTAGTTTCATTGTAGCAGAAAGTAGCACTGTAGAGCCATCAAAAGATTTTGACTCCTTGCCAGTGGTTTTATTACAGTATTAGGTATGACATGGTTTCAGTGTATTTTTTAAACATTAAAATGTGACTTGTTCTGACAGCTAGTGTGAAGGGAAAAATTGGGTGCCTGTGGCTGGCATCAAATTTACATACGCAAAATTATATTATGTTAATTAAGGGAGTTTAGGATTTTCCTCCTTTTGTGATCATGCTCAGTTATTTTCTCTAGTGCTGTGGGAACTTTATGTACCTATAAATGCTTCAAACTGAGGGGGAAATAAAATGAATGGTGATAATTTGGTAGGGTCCTTTTACGTCATCAAATTTTGGTTTCTTTAATTATTTTTCTCCAGTGAAAGCAGATATGGGAATTCTAATGTAATCTTGGTGCCACACACATCATAATCACCTATTGATAACCAAATTTGGATTTGGAGGAATTGACAGCTCATGGCTTTCCTGCTACGTGAATTATGCTTTCTAATTCTAGTGTTCTTTCGGTCTTCTTGTAGGATCAGCCACTTCTAACACTAGGCTTGGATTTCAATACTTACTAAAATGTACTTGTTCTGGTTGATTCCAATGCAATTGAATTTTTTCGCAAAGTAGGCTGTACCTGGTTAACTGAGGTCTTTGATGGTTTCACCTTCTATGGATTTATACTTTTTTTGTACAGGGGAAATACAAGAAGCATAGACACAGTTTTGTTCCCACAGTCTTTGTAAATGTGTATCTTCAAGGAAACTGGAAGAAAAAACCAAACCCAAAAGCAAGCTCTTTCTTTGGGGAAGTTCATTAACTTTAATTAAGTTTGCATAATTCTCTGAGGGGAATTCACCTCTAAGATCTAGTTCCGTGCAGCTGGGCATCAGGGAGGAATAAGCAGGTCCGCTTTGAGATCAGGATATGGCCTTTTTAGCTGGCATACTATGGATATCACAGACACAAGCCTGATATTTTAAACTGGGAATTTCCAAGAGATGTATCTGACAGTTGAAGAAAAGAGGCTGACATACTCTCACATGAGATAAAGGGGCAGCTTTAACATCTGCAGAATTAGAATACTCTTTTTTCAGTGTCTCTCTGCAGTTCAAAATCCTATTTCTGGAAATATTTCTGAGGTGGAAGAAAAAATGGGAAGATTTCTGTGAAAGTTTGTTTAGCTTTTTTTTTTTTTTTTAGGTGACTAATAGACTAGCCAGTTGTTCTTCTAATGAACCTTGTACTAGTTTTAAGACTCTTCTTGCAACCAACTGAAAAAGTACACTGTGGTACTATTAAATTGAACTTGAATGATCAATGATAAGTTAAATGTATTGCCACACCCATGTTAAAATAATTGAAACCATCTCTAAGTACATGCAAAACATTAGTAGATGTTGGTATTGTGAACATGTTAACTGAAATTCAATTTTAAGACATAATTATGGGAAAGGACAAGGCTGTAAAATCTGGAATTATGTCTGTTGGCTCATTGTCTAATCTCCATAACAATGCAGGTAATTGTATGTATATAACAAATCTCAACAATGCTCTCCTTTGTCCCTGTGAAAGGAAAGAAATCTTTCCTTTGTAATTTATCAAGGACTTGCATTTGGAGATGTTAAAATTTCTGGGAGGTAGTAACAAAAAAGCTAGCCAGGTAACAGAAGCAAATAATTATAAAAAAAATTCTTTTATGTGTTGAATCCATTTGAAAACAGGTATATTTTCAATCTTAACAGTTACAGATTATATATTATTATAAAATATTCATGTGTTTCTTCATAAGACAAAACCTTAATGGCCAATGTTCTCCAGCACCAAATCAGTGCAGTTTTCTTCTTCTTGTTTCTTTCTCCAGCTGTAATGATTTTTCATTATTGCTGAAAGGGAGTTGATCTAAAATATAGATGTCTTAAGACATGTAATTTTTTTTATGTGGATTTGAGACTGTGTAATGAAAGTGTAATTGCTTTTGTTGTGAATGCGTGCTGGATTCCTCTGTAACATTATAATTTCTGATCTCTGCTATATACTTGTTGTGAAAGATCCACATTGAAGAAGCTAATAATTAGAGCTCTATGTTCATGAAATTGAAAGCTTAAAATATTTTAAAAAAGCAGATATATTCTCAACTAACTTTATAATCATATAAGCTGCTTTTAAAAAAATAATCAAAACTAAATAATCCCCTAACCAGGCATTATATGCTTTTGATGATTAAAGCATATAATTAGTTTATTGTAGTCTCTATTAAGCTAACTTTCTTTTTCTTTCTTGTCTGTGGTGTTTTGCAAAGTACTGACAGTACTGGTGATAGTATATGTGCTGAGCTCTAGCCAGCAGCAAATATTTGCAGGTGGATGCAATATCTGGAGCAGCCTTAAGTGGTACTCATTTCCCAGTACTACAAGACAGGACTACGGTATGTGGTTTAACTGGTATTTATTTAACTATTGTCTTCGGACTCAGTCTTCATACTTCTAAATGTATCTGTTCAACTGTTTCCTGGTTCAGTGAGCAGAAGGCCAGAGCTGCTAAGCAGAGTGTACTTCTCCCTCTTCTCCACCCCAGCGATCTCCTGATAATTGAGCCTAGTTCTCTTTATGGTGAAATTGGTGAGGATGTCTTCTAAGAGGTGCAAATAAAATGGTTCTCTTCTAAATTCTGAAAGTTTGAGCAGCCTACAAAAAAAACCCCAAACTAAACCTAAACCCAAAATTATTTCTCCTTTCTATTCACTTGCGCTACTTTGTTTTTTGACTTATAGGAAGGGACTCTTTATCCTTTCCTCCCTCTTCTTGCACTGGCTGTGTTTGTGACCTGGAGGTTGTAAACGCCATGTGATGTTGTGCATTTGTATATGGCTAAAGAATTTTGATGGTGTTAGGACCCCTGGCAATAACTTCAAAAAAGAAATCTTTCTCAGTCGCCAGCTGCATTTAGACAGTCAACATAGTGCCCCACCACATCTGTCTTCACCAGGATTCACTTCTGCACACAAACTGTGTCAAAAATGAGATCTGAAGGGAAAAAAAAACCTTCCCTTGCACAACATCCTGTATCTTGTGAGTACAGTATTCCTTTTTGGTCATGAATGGGTTATAAATCAGACAAAAGCTGGGTTGTGGGGTCTCATTCCTTTCTTCTCTAAGTGAATTGGTTAATTCTTAGTGGATTTGTAGATAGGAAAAGGCATTCCTTACATCAGGCACAGATGGGGAAGGATTTCTTGTGCTGTGAGATAGACATTCACCTTAAAACACAGGGCAGCCTGTGGTAAACCACTTAAGTGCTTGGGAAAAGGGGGTAGGAGTATGACTGAGGCAGTACAAAACCTTGGCAGGCATTTAGCAGGACAGCAAATTTCAGTCTGGATTCTCGGTGTGTCATGGAGCAAGTCAAGTTGTGAAACAGCTACTTGAAGCACGTGGGGGCAGCAAGTGGTGTTAGGATGCTAGGGAGCAAACTGACCCTGTGAAAGGATTGTATATGGCTGTGCAGATCGTGTTGACAAATCAGGGCTGAAGATAATACCCCTTATTTTGAAATTGCACAGAAAGCACTATGCTACTAAAATGTCTGCTTTGTAAATGGCTACCATCAGGCTGTTCAAGCTCCAAACTGTGTATATTGTACATAACTGAAATAAACCTGGTTGTTTCCTTTGATTACACAGCGAATCCTTCTTTTTGCTGAGAAAGAAAACCCACAGTTTGTTTCTGGATGTCCCATAGTGCAGTGACTGGTCTGTGGGCAGTCTGTGGTTTGTAAGTATTGGGTGGTGTTTGGAGAACTCTAATTTGAGATGTTCCTATTCCTGCTTTAATGCAATGAAGGGAGCTAAATGAGAACAGTGTGTGGGTGCAGCTGAGGAGTACATGGAAGCAAGTGTATGAGTGGCTAATCGAGTTCTGGGTCTAAGCAATCTTTCATCATGACCATCACTATGAAACCAAAAGCAAAGACAAGTTCCTTCAGAAAAGGATGTAGGTTGCTGGGGGAGGACGACGAGTAAACACAGAATACATACGAAGAGCAAGACTGCGCAGCCTGCTGAAGTTCACAGTGTGTATCAGCTGTTGAAGCAGTGCATAAGTCTGTGCTCTGTCATTGCACAGAGCTGATCCCTATTCATCTCTGAAATAAAACTGACCAGCCCGCCTCTTGCTTTTTAATTAGACCCTGTTCGGATGAGACATCTCTTCCTGAAATGAGAGAAAGATAAAATTCACTCCACCCACCCTCAGACCTTTGCACGCTTGACAGCTGTGATAACATGACACTATCCCCTGTAATTTGGATACTGCTTAAAAGTGGTAGAAGGCATTTCTAGACAGCTAGTGTTGAACTTGCAGGCTTTTGCTACATGAGGTTACCAGCTGTACGCTGCTTTGAATGAGGTGATGATAATTGGTGTGTGTTGATGGTGAAAACCATGATCATTTGAGAGCTTGAGGAGGAGTGAGCCTGTCTGATTCATCTGCTGCACTACACAGTAGCAAAGGCTCCGGTCTCTACGGTTACGGCTATTGAGGGGAGGATGTGATAGGTATTACTGTCTGCTCGTATATATATTTCAGGTTATTGCTTGAAGCTCCCTAGCTAAGAGTGGGGTTACCTTGCTTGTTGGTGAAAAAACACATAGGAAGACAGTCTCTGTTCTGAAATGCCCAAATGTGTGTTATTTTAAGCGTGCACATGTACAAACACAGTCTGTATTAAGAGAACATTTCTACAGCTGCAAAATTCATCTCTGAAAAGCTAGGAAGTGTTGGAATTAAAGCAGCCCATTTGACTTTAATATGCCTGTTCCCAAAGGATGGAAGCAGGGTCCAGAGTGTGTGCTCTTGTCTCCCTCACCATGTTTAGCTCCTATTGCTCAGTGCCAGCCTCCTCATAAGAAGGAGCTGTTGGAGAAGCTTCAGCTTGCCAGGGTGCATTTTGCGATGAAGACGCAGGATGTCCCTGCGCAGGTCCTCCTATGCAGCCTTGCAAGAAGCATGTTTCCCCAATTTGATTTTGATTCAGCTTTTGAAGATGAGGTGAGAGGCTGCCCAACTGGGATGTGGAGGCATTGCAGCTGAGAGGGTGCCTAGTACCAGAGGTTGACCCACTGGGTGCCCTGCTGACTGGAATCCTGTCCCATAGTATCAACTTTCTGGCTTGGCCTTAGACCTATCTCATTTCTACAGACATGGCTGGTGATCATAACCATGGCCTGAGCCTGGGTACCATTCACTGCAGGGCCTGCCATACTTGGGTACCATGGTAATGCACCTATAGCTGGTAGAGCCTCTACCTCCAGCTTTGCTATCCTGTTTGGCTCCCTGCTCCGCTTTCCCTGCATCCCCATGTATCTTCCTTGCATGTGTCTTCTTTTTATTTCACCTAATTTTAACCCATCCTTCCTTTTCCCCACTCTTCCTCTCTTTCCGTGTATAGGATGGTTAGGGTTGCTTACAGAGCATCTTTCAGTGCTTGATTTAGCTTAGTTGTTCTGCAAGTACCTTTGTGCTGCATTTGTTCCCTTCTGCTGCAGTTTCAGAAAGGCTCCCTCAGGCACAAATCAGTTAGGACTTTTTATTTTGATATCCCAAGTGTTTCTGATGTACATTTTTCCCAGCAACAGCAAAGACTGACTTAGTGAAGGGAAGACTGAAGGGGTCGGGGAAAGTCCATTTAGTGTCAGACCATAAGAAGGAAAAAGGTCACTGGGGTGTTTAGTAATGGTGGAGCAATGTGTTTTCCTTCATTCTCATTTTCTCAATGCTTTGAGTCATTTTGGCTGCAACATGTCATAATTAAGCAAATTATGTGCCAGCATCTGGCTAAATATGTCTTAAAAATTCCCTCCAAATTGAAGTACTTGGGGTGAGTTTGAGCAAATGAAAAGCGGTCTTCTGCTGGGAAACCCTGGGCAGTGTCACATTACACCCTGTGCTATTACCATTCATACTTGTTGTTTAAGTAGTTGACCTTGATTTTCAGAGCATTGGTGTCTTTGTGCAAGACAGCTCTTCCTACTTTCCCCTCTTGTCTTGCTGCAGGCATTTGTCTCCAGCTGAGCTCTATGATTTTGGATGCATCCTCAGCTATAGCAGTCACTATGCTTTGGTGAAATCTCTGAGCACACCTGAGAGGGACTGCCTCAGCAGAGCTGTGCCACAGCCTACTGTTGTAACCATCCCTCCCTAAATTCTCCCTTCTCTGGACCAAATAATCCTGTTACAACTTAGAGTAGGTGAAAGCTCCACTCATTCTGTAAAATCTTTGAGTCTTCCTAATGCAAGTGTGGATTGTCTTTCTCATAGCGATCTCCTCGTTTCTAAATCAAATGCATCCAGTTTCCTAAAGTTTTCTCTCTATCTTTGTAACTGCAATTTGTCAGTCATTTTGATCACAGATCCTTCCCAAATGGCACCGTCTTATACACGGTTCCCTTTTATATGTTACTTTAGGAATATGGCTGTTTTCATGTTTTAGCATTTTTATCAATATGAATCTTCAGAGTATTATTTCCCTTTTAAAAAGCCTATTTCCAAAATTCAGTCCTGTTCTTTACACCTTTCTCTCTCCCCGTTTCCTCTTCTGCCCACATCTCAAGTCAAATTTTAGGTATGTGGGTGGAATGGGTTTTAGTAATGTGGGGGAAATGGATAGTAACAGACAGCAGTGATGAGAAGGAAAAAATACCTGCATAATATCATGACAAAATGTTTGTCACAGAACTTGGATTGTAATTGCACATGGTAAATGGTGCAGCTTCCACCCAAATTTTTTGTCATGCTTGTCTTCATTTTCGCATACACATGTCACAGAATGGTTTGGTTTAATTTGTATTCATTTAGTTTGCCATGGAGGAGGAGGGTGTTTTAATTGAAAGTAAAAATTCCTGTGAACCATATGCCTTATTTTTCAGTCAGCTCTAATTAAATTTATTTTCCCTCCCTTATTTAGAGTTACCTCCTCTTTGCGTGCATAAGTAAGAACTTAATGTGGGAGATCCCCTTCATTGTTATCATGTCATGGTCCTCTTTTATGATTTTACAGTTCCCTCTGTGTTAATCGGACATGTGTGATTACAAACAAGCTCTTTAAATGGAAAGACATTATGGTACGTTAAATATTAATTCTGTGAGTCCTTTGGTCAGTATTTCAGAGTGACAATGAGGATTATCATTGAACCCCCCCTGGAAAGCTTCTGCTCATAAATGTGGACAGCAAGGCATGAGGGTCTGAAGTAATGCAGTGAACTGATGACGCACACCTCAGACTTTCTGAATTTCAGTGTTGCTATCTAATTGCAGGAGGACCCTGCTCTTGTATTCTCTTTCTGCCAGAAAGTCATGTTTAATGCTAGTCAGCTTATGTGTAACTATGAGATAATAGGATACTTTTTGTAACATTAGCAAGCGTATGTGTGTGTGTGTATATCTAAATGGCTGTATATACACACACACATATATATTTGTAAATATGAAACAGGAGAGAAGAAATGAGCCTTTAGTGAGAAATAATTTATTTTGGTATTTAGTTCTGTTTGTTTAGTATCAAGTATTGTTTGAAAGGGGCTAAAGGAAAAGGAACTGTGTGTTGAGATAAGCAGTAGGGGAATAATAATAAAAAAAAGATATGTACTTGGCTTAAGTGATGTCCAGACTTACTGTGATATTTTCCAGGCACTGGTATTTTCCTTTCTTATTAAGACGATAAACAGTTGATTTTTGTTGAGTCTACAAAATAGCAAAATGAGCCACAATATAATACACTTAGTACTGTTCCTGAAATACATGTTTGAATGCACTATTTTATTCGTCATTTGTGTTTAAAGAGGAGTCTTGTTATAGCAGGTTTTAACTTCTACAACTTATTAAGGAGCCATTAGCTTGACAAATAACCATGTGATTAATTGCAGGGAAAAAATTTGGTGAATTGAATAGAGAAGTACTTGAATGCTTTCACCTTAGGCACTTATAATGAATTTTATCAGTAGAACATGCCAGTGTTATTTCAGCAGCTTTTCTGTTTCTATTAAATTGACTTGGGCAGGATGTCTCTTCACAGGCATTTTGTGTACCAGCATCTCTGCAATTGCTGGAAAAATTGAGAGCTTCTTTCAGCCCCAGCATCCCTACTGTTGATGTGACTGCCTGGGAAACAGGGCTGGGGAACTGCTGGGGATGATGTAGTGGTGTCTCTTTGCAAGTGTGGGTTTGACATGGGTGTCCATGAGCTCAGGAGTCCCTTGCCTAGTCCAGATCCTTCACTGGTGTCAAATTGATGTGTTGCAAATACGCTAGAGTGTGGGGATGGAAAAATGGGATGAATTGCCTGGGGTTCAGTATCAGCACAGAAGGTTTTCATTGCCAAAGTGAAGCCTTGGTAACTCACTTTCCATCCAGCCCATCTGGGGATGGGGAATTTGGGTTTCTCTAATACCCAGCCTCTACTTGTTTGGGTCCCAGGAGCTACGGCTCATTATATGTTGGCTCAACAAGGTGTCATCTGCGTTCAGACTCCAGGAGACTGTTCTCTGGAGCTTTTGGTCACGTATCTGTTTGCTTTATCTGGATGATGCTGCTGTGAGCTTCCAACTGCAAGGAAATGGTTTCTGGAGAAAAGTGGGATTAAAAAAAACGCGTGATGGGTTTTATGTTTACAATTGAGAATGTATTATTTTCCTATGAAGATACAATCTGTGGAAATTTAAGTCTCAGTTTGCTATGACATGGTAGAAAATGACTTATCTTGTACTGATAGAGCTCGAAGAGGTTGGTTGCAAAGTCTGAACATCTCCAGATACATAAATAATATCATATTGTTTTATCATGGTCTAGGCTCATGTTGCCTTCAAATATGAAAAATACATAATATTGCTTATTTAAAATCTTTCTTTTTAGAAGGCATGTGCCAAGAAGCAGTGTGCTGGGAAATAAGTTCAGTTGTAACTGGAGGGATTTTTTTTTTTTTTTATTAGCAGAATTGTTTGTGAATGAGCAATGGAGATGGTGACCTACAGGGTTTACAAAATGCCGGAATCTGCCTGTCTAGCCAGCACTATAAATAAATGAGAGAGGCTTTTGAAAGATTTTTTTGTCAGCGTGATATACATTGTTTTATTTCAGCAAGTCTTCTTTGCTCTACAAACTCTGTTCTGTGTGTGGTGCTATTTATAAACTGGGGTGGAGGGAAGAGTCTTTGGGAGTGGGTGATTCACAGACACAAAATAGGGCCATAAACAATGTTAACACTGTGGCATAATCTGATAAAATCAGAAACTTGGACAAAGAGTGCAACACTGTTCCTCACTGACGTTGTTGTATGGTGGCTTCTCTCCTTTTCTGCTGACCTGCTCTGACTTGCCAAAAATGCCATCTAGTTTCATTTTCACAGGGGCCCAACACGGAGTTGCCCAAGGTTAACCTAAGGGTAGTGCTATGTCTTGGTCTTTTGCATGGAGGCTCTCATGCCTGACCTGTCTGAAGAGTACATCACTGCTGACTTTGTGGGGATGTAGCAGGGGAGTGTCCAAGCCTCCCTGGTAGCTTGGTGGCTGTCTCCTTTGCACCCTGGCCAGGGGTGGCTGCAAAGAGCTTGCATTCACAGCCAAAGGTAGATTAATGTTCGTATAACAGCCTGCGAGCTGGGGTGATGAATTATGGATGTATGTTCCCTTTTGTAGTTCATTTTGTGGGCTCTAACAGAGGATATGGGATGGAGTATTTAGCAAAATTTCCTGGAGCTTGCCTGTGTCTACACTGAGGAACAGAGGGCAGAGCAGACAGGAGCTGGTTGAATATAGTGAAGTGGTATTTTGTGTGTGTCCCCTTCCTGTAGAGGGTAGCTTAGGTGCCTCCAGGAGTAATATATGTGTGTCCTTGTGCTAAATAAAACACTGACAAAGTCCAAGTTTACTTACTGGAAGAGGAGCAAGCAGAAGGGTTGTGAAGAGAAATGGCACAATCATAACTGCATATGTCAGTATGGAAATGTTATTTGGGCAGAACTTTGAGGAGCAGCATACACTGTGTGCGTGTACATTGCCTTCAAGGCCATTACAGTCTGGAGAGGAAGTGATTTGCCACGTTTACCCGAGCACTACATTGCAGAGCTCATCCTAAAACTTGGGTCTCATAAGCAGGCCAGTGTATCTACAGGGCCAGGGTATGTTTGGGTATGTCCAGCAAATAATAATTCAGTGAGTCACATAGGAGAGGAGTGTGTGGAGAGATGAAGGAAAAGACTGTGGCGCAGGAATTAAAGATGAAATTTGCCTGTGCTGGTGGGTGGGGATCCCAGAGCGCTTCCTGCTCAGAAGCCTATTAGAACAAAATCAGAAGTATACTTCTGAGCGTTCAATTCACAATGGACTTGAAAGGCACATAGAGGGTTTTTTTTTTTTTAAAAAAAGGGCAAACCCAACCAGATAAAAATACACAGCCAAAAGTGTGCACCCATCATGGGCAGGAAAATCCTATCTTTTGCTTTCTCCTATTATGGGAGGGGTCATTGTTTCTTTTTCTAGTAAAAGAATCCTTTTTTTAAAATGTCTGTGGGAAAGGAGAATAGTCTGAATTGAGTCTTTGAGATGTATTACAGAGAGTCACAGAAAATGTACTATGCAAATGACTATCTGCCTTATTAGATGCCTCAATAGAGTTCATTGTCTCAATATTGCTATTATTGGAGATGGATGGACACTACGTGATTTTACCATTAAGCTGAAAAACTCCAGTGTTACAGTCTCATTGCTAGGGTAATAACAGTGCACTGACTTAAAGGAGAGAATTGAATTAAGTGAAGTGAAAGGTCCATTGCTCTGTCCATTTTAGTTTGTCTTTTGTAGACTGTGCATCATTTTAGGGGTCACAACAGGGGGGTTTGTGCTTCGTGGTCTTGGTTTTGTTAATTTTTCTTTGCTAATAGAAAGAAAGCCCTTTCATAAGGAGAAATCCTCTAGCACCTGCTGTGAATTTGCGTGATAGCAATTGTAAGGATGCTAGCACTGTTGGACAGTGGCGATGCTGGCACCTCTCTCAGGTGGATGCTGACCCTGTAGAAGTCATTGTAGTACTGCTTTTCTCTGTTAGCTGGCTTCTTACCTGAGGCACTGCTCACAGTCTCCCCTAAGCTGTCACTGGAGCCTCACGTACTGCCTAGAGCAAAATCTAAGTCTTGAGAGCTGCTGAAGTCAAAAATCTAATATAAAATTTTAGGGATTGGCATAGCCTTCCTTAAAACTGTTTGTGACTTCTTGCTTTGGATGCAGTGGATTGCATTACAAACAGCCAAGAATACTTTCGTAGGTCAGGTGCTTGAAATGACAGCTAACTGGTGCTTTGTGGTGTGTGGTAAGTTTGTTTTATTTGGGTTGAGGGCTTTTTTGTAATCTGGCTTCTGAAGCATATGTGGCAGGAGCTTTGGCTATGAAGTTGTTAGAATGGATGGTCAGCAATACCCAATTCTTAAATTTTAATTTTTTCTGGGCATTACTTGATGTGCTGTATCTGGCTACCTTACAGAATGTGAATTTTCAAGTAAACTTTGGCTCAGGGACTGCATGCTTGCCGTCTCATGGCCTCATGATGATAGTAAGGTTCCATCACTGAGTTTTCAGCAGGGGTTGGGCTAGACTGCTGTTGTCCATAGAAGGATGCATCTCCCCTGAGCAATTTTTCTTCTTCTGAACCTACAGTTTGCTTTGTTTGCTTCTTGGTGGGAAGCGGAAAACATCCCAGTTTCTGTCTCTCTTTTACTGTTAGGTTAGTATATGTGAAAGTTAATGAGTAACTAGAAGAAGCACAGGTGAATTGGAAAACAGTAACCTTACTCAGCATTTGCTTTTCTTCCTTAACTTTTCAGTTGTGGAAGGAATTAGGGAAGGACTGCTACTCATTAAACAGAAGTTCTCAACAACCCCCAGCATTTCTCATCCCTTAGTCCTTCAAAGTAGCACCTGTCATGCAGTACTCTCTCATAACCAGCAGTTGCAATGAGTACACAATGCATAAGCCATAGAGAAGCTCTCAACATACCAAACATATAAAAATAAGATTATTCTGAATTTGGAGTTTTTGTGTGCTGTGTTGTACTAATTCTGCAACCTCTCCATGTGTTGACTAACACTTACTTCCAAGGACAGTCCTCATGGCAGACAATGCTGGTGTAATTGTACTAATGTGTAAAACCAGTGAGAAGCTTCTCGGCTGAAATCACTTCCTTGTCCTTTCCCGTCCCTTCACCAATGCTAACAGTGGGGCTAATGGCTCTTACCTCTCCTTCTCCTTTATTTCCCCAGAGCTGCATGTGTTCACTGAGCTCTGCAATTGTAGATCTGGCTTAATCTGCTCCTTCATTTTTCTTAAATACTAAGGAAAGCTTAAATATTAAGGCAGATGTTTTTCTTACAAATTTTTATGAAATAAAGTCTAAACTGCAGAGTAAGGCATACACTGGTCTTAGTGTGTCATTCAGTTTGGGATATATACTCTAGCATTCAGAGTTTCAGTGTTGCTTATGAATGTTTAGTAACCTTACCTTACTTTTGGATATATGGATATACACTCAGAATTTCTTCTCTATTTCACTTTTTCAGTTCAGTTTTCTGCCCTGTTCCTAGGAGTTTAGTTTAGTACAAATGTGTATATAGGAAAAGAAATGAAGGTGTTGGTGACTGTATCTTGTCTTCATGTTCTTGTAGAAGTTGTAGATACATCTCAGAACAATTGCAGCTTCTGGGGGTTAAAAATTGCCACTTGGTGTAGTCTGTGGGGAGTTCTTCTGGAGCATGTTTAATCAGTAACAGCCTAAATTGCTCTAGCACCTAATCCAGCAGATATTGCAAAGTCATAAAGCAACAACTCTTTTGGTTTTATTTTTTATGATGCTTTTCTACTGCTGTGACCTCTAGCATGATGATTACTGGAAGTTCTTTAAAACCAAAAGTAACCTTAAACCATGTAGATTCTTCTGCAGCTTTTGGCAGCACCTTGGCCAAGTCAGTGTCACTTTTGCTTTGTGTATTCAATCATGTTGCATGTGTCAGGCACAAAACAAGGAAGGAAAAAGGCCTGTAAGAAACAGTAAGATACATCTCTAAACCAAGATGTCTTTGTAGATTATCAGGAGTTAATACAGTGCCTGAAAGTAGTCTTAACTGATTAAAATGAGAGAAAAATAAATTAGTAGTGCAAATTTTAAGCTAAAAATTCTGTTTATGCCAAGTTCAGTGAATGAAGGGCTAACTTGTTTTTTTCCCTCTATCAATAGAGAGAACCTAAGAATATGCTGGAAAAAAGATTACAGTAGTACAATTTGTTTGGCATGTACAGAAACAGAAATTCTGCTTCTCTTCTACTGATCATCAGAAAGGCTCAGTGTAAAGGGTATTGTTTTGCACTGAGCTTTCTGTGTAAATGCATGCATGGCATTTTGCATTGCTTGAATATATTCTGTGATTATACATAATAAGGTTCTAATAATCAAGAAGCACACTTAATACTGGTTCTGCCATTGCATTTGTTTTGAACATCGTGACTTTCCTGCAGCTTTTCTTTTTCTTGTATGACTTCTTTGTATTTTTTCATTCACTTTAGTAAAATGATAGGGAAAATATTCTCAGTATCTCACTGAAAGCATGTTATGCATTTTTGACTGGCTGTGTACAGTTCAATTACCATTTCATAAAATGGCTCAGAAAGCTGTGAAGAGCTCCATAGTAATCATTTCTCCTTGCCTCTTCTGACTCCTTTGTATGTCTCAAAAGGGCTTTAGTTCTTTACTGTGTTCTTCCTCTTAGAATTCATATTATATTTTCGCCATCATCACCTGCCCTGGGTGAAATTTCCTCCCTTTCTAGTGGAAGACTGGAGGTCTAGTTGTCTAGAGAAATGAACCATGATGTGTTTAGGTGTTGATAATGGGAATGGGAGTTGCAGCCTGTGAGCATTTAGCAATTCTGGCATCTCACTTGCCTGTTCTCTTTCTGTGCCAAAGGAAATGAGATTTTTTTTTTTTTTTTTTTGGATCTGCTAGCTTTGCCTCTCTGCATATGAATTTTCTGTTTTGCAGAGCTGGGTTTTCTTTAATTCCTTAGCTTTGTCCATTGAATCTTAGCAACTTTTTTGAGTCTTCTTACCAAAGAAGGATTTTTGGACCTTCCATATGCTCCACAAAAGGTTAATTCCTTGCTGAGCCTTTGGTGGGCCATAAAGTATTTGTATGGTGAATGCTGTAGTTTCATCTTTCAAAAATGTGTTGTGGGAAATAGAATTTATGTTTTCCTCTGGGGGAAAGGAGAAATCCTTTGCAAATGCCAGCAACCTGAAAGACCCTGCTGTATTACTGTAGTTAAGTTGGAAGGACAATTGGCAGGAGCTGGTTTTGCTAAATGTGAATATGGTTCTCAGCAGAACAGTGCCTTGGTTGCTGTTTGTAGGTGTTACTCAAGTGCAGATACATGCAATTTGCATTAGGAGTTAAAATAAATGGTGTTGAATTTCCTCCTGCTTTCTTCAAGTTCCGCTATTTCAAACTGCTGTATTCGTCTTCTCTGCTAGTATTATTGTACAGAGGAAGGAGGACAGTTTATTTAAAAACAAGTATTTCACAGCAGTTAATTTGTGCAGTATTTATAGCAGTTACTTGAAGAACATATGGTACCTTTTCTGTTGTGAATAAAAAATACTAAGCTCTACTAAGGAGTAGTGCAGGTTGTCTAATGAAATATTTTGCATCATGTGGTTCCCAACTGGTTCACTCATTTCACTCTTGGTCCTGGCTGAAAGATGACTTGTTCCTCTTCTGAGAGACTTATCCCTCCACAGATACCTTGTGCATCTTAGTAATGATAATAATAAACTAGTGTGCCTGGAATAGTGAGTGCTTTTGATAACAGTCTTTCTAAAATCATGTGCTCGTGTTGAGAAATATATGCTCTTGCAGCAAAAGGACCTCAATCTGTGTGACTTTTAAAGAAGTCTCTTCTACCTCTCGAGGCTTTCAACTGTGCCATATAGGCAAAAGAAAGAAAAGTAAGGCAGACAGGTAGGGAATGAGTGGATTGTAGAAGTGATGCTTTTGAGATTCTTGGTCAGTAAAGAATATACTTTTATTTTGTAGGCAATGGGTAGAGCTTTCACCAGACAGAAAAAGATGCAAATTGTTCCATGTACTTTCTTTACCTCATTGAAATATTTGTCGCCTCTGTGAAATGTATGTTGCTGGTAGAAAGTAAACATTTTCCCACCTCAGTTGCTATTGAGGTGGATAAGTGCTAGATCTTTATCTTTGTAAAAGGGTGAGCCTTTATGAAACAGCTGAGCCAATCTAATGGCCATCTACTTCCTTGCTGTCACCCAGTCACGTGAGCTGCTCTCTTTCATTCTGTTGACCCGCGTCTGACTTCAGGTTGGGCTGGGTGAGATAGCTAAACTAGCAGAAAGCTATTCCCATTATTCTGACAGGGAAGTTCTCTGCCAAATTATCTCCTTAAACAAATTTGCCGTGCAGTCAAGTGAGTGACTGTGCCTTGGTAAGGGCAGCCTGAGGACAGGAGGTAGGCTTGTACCTTTCAGCAGCAACCAAAACTGGGTCGTCAGCTACATTCTGTGATAGAAGTGATAAAGTTTTATCTTCATAATATTTTAGATGATATGGCACCACGTAAGGAAACTATCACCATAAATCTAGAATCAAATGCCAATTTTGGAGCTAAATGCCTGACCTGTTTTAATAGAGCAAATCAAAGCTCAGCATGATGGTAATGACAATACGCTGATGATCAATAAGTTTATTTCAGACTTCCAATTTTTCCTTACAGCTGCAAAGACTAGAAGCTCATTCAAGCATAAAAATCAGTTTCATTAAAAATAATTTCTACACCTGTTTTTTTGAGGAAAACAGAAATAATGTGATGACAGAGTTGCACACCTCTGTAGGAGAAGCAAGTATTTCCTATCAGCCAAAATAAAGTGAATTTACTAGCTTTTTCTGCAGTTGTCTGCTCCTAGCCATGTGATATTGAGAAAGCAAGTATTAGTATGTATTTGTGCCTTGCTAAACCTGAGATTAGTGGCAATGGTTAATTTCTTAGTTGTTTAGAAATAACTCCCTTAATAAGAATGTAGTATAATCTAGACATTGTAGTCTTAACTTTTACCTTATTCCAATATTTATCCCATTTTCATTTAGCACCAGCCTGTCCCCGCAATGGGCTTTGTTCTTTGTTTCATCATGAGCTGGAAAAAAATCCCTGCATTCAAGTATACTGAAATAGTTTGAATATTTGTCAACACATTTTCTTTTGCGGTAGATAGAGGTGATTATGCTAAAACTGATTAAGCTGTGGAATCATTAACGTGGGGGTGCAGTAGAGTCTCCAGTTCATGGCACTTCTAAATCAAACTGTTTTTTTCCTTGAACTGATAATTTAGCTAAATGCCACAGCTTTGTTTTTCGGCAGAAACTTTTGCAGAAGGAATCAGGCCCTGGACGCTAAGGCATATAAAGGTCTGTGACTTGTGTTTCTCCACCTGTAATGCTTGCAGTGAAGTATTTCTGTGATTTGCAACAGAGGACTGCAACTTTGTGCAGGGTATGTTTTTCTTCAGTTGACTTGTGCCTTGACTGCTTAATAAACCTTGGAAGGGCTGGGATCCTTCAGTATTTTCTTATGCACTTTCCATTCTTGTTGCTGTTAGAAATTGCGGACTGGTTACTTAGGGTTCACGCAGAGGTCAGAACATGGGAATCTACTGGCAAAATCTTTCTTCTTCCTCCTCCAGTTTACATTAGGGAATTAATTTTTGTTTCTTGGTTGTTTATTTTACCCAAAGGCTCTTATCTGTTTCCCCAAACACATTTCGTTTCTTTTGAGGCTTAATACTCGTATTGCCTGAGACATTTATTACACATTTTAACAAAAAAAAAAAA